>JAQFZO010000972.1:0-19019 GCA_034695885.1 Geophilus flavus | reverse complement strand
AATAAGAAATTAAAAATAAATCATCACCTGCTGTTTCATTTTCATTAGGTACGTAAACAGTTTCGGATTCCTTACTGTCGGATAATGGGTCTTGATCTTGAATCTCGGCCACGATTTCAACCGGTCCCGGTTCTGATGGTTCCTGGAATAAAGGGATTTTTGAAATGTCTGAAATTTCGACGTAGCTCTTCGTAAACACCTCTCTGTCCGAGCATTGAATCCCGCGAGCTTCCAAAAACGCAATTTACGAGTTTCGTGGACACTCGGTTGAGGAATTTCGATTTCCTCTTTTGATGCATCGGCAATTTCATTATTCAGTTTTTCTTTCTCTTTCTTGGTCAATAACCGTTGCATTTTCTCCTGGAATAATAAAAATTAAAACAAAAAATGTAAATAAATAAAAAATGCAAAATTTTTATTCTCTCATTTTTAAATAAATAAATAATCGATTAAAATATTTTGATTAACCAATTAAAATTTTTAATCAAATCCCAGCCATAATTTTTTGTTAAATTTTGTTGATTTCACTAAAATCCACGTCGGCACTGGGCGCCGCCATTTCGCCTTCACTGCAACGCACACGTGTTCATCAATCTTGGACCGGCTGGATTTTTAGACGTAGATGATGGGTCTAAGTTTTTGGGCTTTTTTAGGTGGATTTTGGTGAATTTGGGAATTTCTTGGGTGGATTAGTTAGTTTCATGTTTGATTTTTGTTTTTTTTTAAGGAATTGAAGGTTGTTATAATGTTTTATTGGAAAAAAATAAATTTATTTGTTACCTCATTTTGCTTCAAAGTGCGATCGAGTTCGATTTCAGCCATTTTTAAATTGATTTTCAACTAAAACAAAATTATAAAGTTTACTATAAACTGTTTAAGTATTTATTAAACATACTATTGCGGCCTGATAACCGAGCGATAGCCACGAGATAATCAGTTTGAATGCCGCGAATCCTGTTTCTAGAGACTGATGCAAACTAGCGACACTAACGTCAAATTCTTTAAACAATAAACAAAATTTCACTTGGAAATTTTTTTAAAAACTTTTAAAATAGAAACTTAATAATACAAAATTACTACTAATATAATAACAAAAATGATTAAACGCCTCATTTCCAATATATAAACTACAATTGAAATAAAATAACTTAAAATGCCTCAATATGCAAATTAGGATAAAACAGAAATGCTATAAATAGCCAGCCAAAACTAATCGACAATTCATTTTCAATTCGTTCGTCTTCTTTCGTATCGTGAAAAAAATGTGATCCACGAAGTTTTTTCTAGTTCTTTGCGTCATTTTCTTTTCTATTAGAGGTTAAACTTTAATTTTTAATTTAAACTGTGATACAATTACAATTTTCTTTATTTATTTTATATTCTAGTAATTGTAAATCAACCCGAAACTGTTGACAACTGTACGACAAAGGAATTGGAGCCGGTTTTATGGGATTTTCTTACGTGCCAAATCGGTTTTCGTACGCCAACAACGCAGAATGCGAACGATACGAACACGAACACAATCATGCAACAATTTTGCAAGTAAGTATAAAGAATTTTGGTGAATTGTACGAAATTTATTTTCTTTTAATTTCCAGAGCGAATGTCACCGAATGTTTCCGAAACATGAATGAGAATTTAACGTCTTGCGTCAGCAAATTGAATTACACGGAATTTTTCAACTCGTTTACGAATGGTTTGAATAACTCGCAAAATTATGTGTGTTCGGAAAATGAGGAATTTAAAGGTTATAGAAATACTCGAAAATTTTTCTCTTACGTTAGGTAATTAAATATTTTTAAATTAAAAATTTCAGATCTTGTTACCAGTGGCTCAGAATGTTTCGAGAAGTCTGAGTTGAGACAAAACCTATCAGTTTGCCAAACGGAGGTAAAACAAAGTGTAAATTTGTGGTTTAGCGAAGAATTTTCTTTACAAATTTGCGGGTAAAATTTTTTAATTTTTTTTTCCACATTTTATTTTTTAAAATTTTTTAAATTTCATTTAGGGATATTGTGAGCCTGGCAAAGTGCTATACACAAATTGAAATGTCGTGCAGTGAAGCCACGCATGACTTGATTGCGAGCATTCTGGTGATTGCGTTGAGGCAAACCGTCTGCAAAGACATTATAGAAGAAGCATTTCCACTCATTTTCAATGAAACATCACCTGCCGCAACACCACCTGCCGAAACACCAAATACTACGATTTCAGAAGCCGGTCCACCAACTGACGCAACTGAAGCTTCCATTACCCTGTCAACGACCCCTTTGGTGTCCACTACTCTGCGTTCGACTTCGGTGGAAAGTGAAACAACGCAAACTACGGCATCGAGTGTTGCTAATCAAGCAACTGCTTACAAGATTATTTTAAGCCTAATTTTTGTTTTTTTAATTGTTCAGTAAATTGATTGTGAAAAAAAGCGGAAAGTTTCCAGCAAAACAAATATTGTAAAATTGTTTAAACAAAAAATTTTTCTTTAAATGTTAAAATTGAAATAAAAAAAATTACTCCGTATTAATGTAAAATTATTAAAATGATTAAACGTCTTATTTTCAACAAAGGCAAATTTATTTAAAAATATATTTTAAAAACGTCAATATGCAAATTAGAATAAACGAAAAATGATATAAATACTAAACAGCAAGCTCAAAAATCATTTCAAATCGTTTCCTTCGTAACGAAAACGGTCTCCGCAGCGAAAAAATGTGGCCATCAAAGTACTTTCTTATTATTTGCATGTTATCTTCTACCGGAGGTTAGTAAAACATTAATTAATAAGTTAAACCGTGAAAAAATTTATAATTTTCTCCATTTTCTTCTACAAACAGGACTAGTTCATATAAGTAATAATTATATCTCAGCATTTGTGATGCTTCTCGAAAGGGCCGACAACTGCACCATGGATGAATGGGTAATAATTCCGAAATTTATGTCATGCCAACACGACATGGTTTCAGAAATTCAGTACTTTAGAGACGCTAAATCGATCACTCGAGAATTTTGCGAGTAAGTTTAAGAAAAATTAACAAATTCTACATTTGAAAACTTTGTTTTTCTCAATTTCCAGAACGAACATCACTAAATGTTTCCAAGATGTTAAGAAAAATTTAACGTCGTATTGCGTTACCAAACCGAGACAGACAGAATTTTTCAAACTTTTTATAATCGGTTTGGAAAAAATGCAAAATTATGCGTGTTCAGAATATGAATTATTCAAAGGTTCGTAATTTTCAAAAATTTTTATCGTAATTTTCTTTAAAATATATTTAAATAAATACCATACTTAAAATTTCAGAGTTTGTTGCAAAAGGAGATGTGTGTTTCAATAAACCTGAACTGAGTCGTAACGTGTCGATGTGTAGGAAACAAATGGAAGAAGTTGTATGGTTGTGGTTAGATGAATATTTATTGGACCGAATTTGCAGGTAAAAAATTTTTAAAATTTTTTCTTCTTAATCTTTTATTTTATTTTATTTTATCCACTTATCCACTTTCGTGCAGGGCTCTAGGCAGACTGACAACTTGTTTTGTAGAAATCGAAAAGCCGTGCAGTGAAGTTATGGCAGATTTTATTAGAAACAGCCTTTGGATTGCTTTAAGGGAAACTGGCTGCAAGGATTTA
Organism: Geophilus flavus; assembly: GCA_034695885.1. Classification (NCBI taxonomy): domain Eukaryota; kingdom Metazoa; phylum Arthropoda; class Chilopoda; order Geophilomorpha; family Geophilidae; genus Geophilus; species Geophilus flavus. The sequence continues at coordinate 15,394 of JAQFZO010000972.1, read as the reverse complement.
ATACAGAAAGAGTTCCCACACATTCTACCAACAACTTCAGCACCTGATGTGACAAATACTACAACACCAGATGTGACAAATACTACGACACAAGATGTGACAAATACTACGACACCAGATGTAGCAAATACTACGACACCAGATGTGGCAAATACTACGACACCAGATGCTATAACGACTACAACAACGCCACTGACCACTCCGGCACTCACTAGTTTACAATTAACTTCGGTAGAAACTACGGCATCGAGCTCACAAGCAATTACTTACAAGAACATTCCTATCTTAATTTTTGTTTTTATGTTTATTGTGTCCATTTTCTAAATATAGCAGCCGTTTTTTTGGTTAATTTTTTGGTAAAAATGTGAACATTACTTGCTAAAATTGAAAATTTGTGGAATTAGTGCATTTATACTTAGTTTTTTTGTATTTAAATTGAATTTGAATGTTTTAAATGTAATTTTACATGAATTAAATATAATAAGTGCTCATTTTTGATTTGTTGGAAGTTTGTGTATGGAGGTAAAAGATTACAGTGCCATCTCCTGTTGTTTAATTTAACTACCGTATTTAAAATAAAAAAATATTATCTAACCCATCTTTATCTTCTCATCTGTTATATAAACACCAAAAGCTTATTGGACAAACAAGTGACCCTGAATATCCTTCCCATCATGCACTTACAGGTGTTTACATAAATAAACTATACACTGCCCACAGTAAACACGAGAAAAAACATCGGGAGTTAAAAATCGATGAAAATGTCATCAAAGTTGATCACTTTCATCACCTTATGGTCAATTTACGGTCAGTTTTAAGCTACTCAATAAGAAAAACTAACGATTTAAAAGTTTTGAACATGTTTGCACTGCATTAAATCAAATTAAATGCATAAATTACTAAATTATGTTTTTATTCTTTTTGTTTCACCTCATTAATATGGGCGTGGTGTAACGAAATCGTCCGCCATTTCATTTGTGATGTAATAGGAAAAATAAAAAAAGTTATTAATATTTCTCCCCTCGTTTTGTTTAACCTTGACAGCAAATGTTTCATGGCAAAATGAAAACAAAAACCCTTTGGTGAAATTCCTGGAAAGGGATGAACACGGAAATTGTCAATCTAATCATCTGGAAAATGCCGTTTATACTTTTGAAAGTTGTACCAGTAAGTTGGTGGCCAGATTTCAACTCATCGATTTCAATGATAATGCTCGGAATGATGTCATAGCCAAACAAATATGCGAGTAATTTATTATAATTCATTACATACGACAGAATTTTAATTTTTTTTTTTTTTTTGTAGAACAAATATGACCGAATGTTATCAGGATCTCGGAAATGTATTGAAAAATTGTTTGAGTGATCAAAAATACAAGCAATTCTTCGATTTTCACATCAACAGCTTCGGTGCAGCGCAGGAATACGTCTGTTCCGACGATGCAAAACCGTTATTAGGTATGAAATCCTTCAAAAAAAAAATGCGCGTATCTTTTAAACCGTAAAAGATAGAGAAAAATTTCCAATGTAAAAGTTGTAGAGAGCAGTCTGAATGGTCGGAAAGTATTTTTATTTTATTTATTTCCCGCGGATTTATCGGAGAAAAGACGCGATTAAGAATGGGGCAGCAAATGATTTATTTTCTTTATTTCAGATTTTTTAAATATTGGAATCGAATGTTTCGAGGAAGAAAATATTCGTGTGGAAGTGAGCAAATGTGGAGAACACGTGGGAGTGATCACAAACGAATGGCTCACGCAGGAATTTAATCTGGCCAAGCTTTGCAGAGATGCCGGACGATTGGGCAGTTGTTATCTCAAGGCAACGGATCAGTGCAAAGAGAAAACCGCGAAAAATTTCATACAAAATTTCCTATGGAGTTTTCTAAAGGTCACGGACTGCAAGGAAATCGTGGAAAATGAGTTTCCCATCATCTCAATAAACTCTGGCATTCGTCCAACCCTCGATTTTATCCTCATTGCCGCCATTCATCACTTAACAATTCAAGTATTATAGCAGTATTGTATCCCTTGCAGTACGGTACACCTGACAGTACAATAGTACCCATCAAACATACCTCCTACTTAATCACGATTTTTTGTATATTTTTCTAACTGTAAATAGAATGAAATTTTAAAACCAGAAGTACCGTGAATCACTGCGCACTTTTTATTGTATTGTAATAAAAAAATCCTGATAGAAAATCTCGACCGATGCTTTTTTGTAGTGTTTGTTTTTGTTACGTAATTTACCCATACACCCCATGTTCATAATCCACGAACCCAAAGTCACAGAAAAACTTCCTGCCCCCAATTTGATCCGTCACTTCACTGCATTGCATTGACAACACAAAAAATCTAAAATCTCTCTCTCTCTCTATAACATCGCCTTAAAACATCCACAGATACCATCATGTGCAGTTCTAAGATCATCTTCGTCATTTTACTTTGTGGTACCGGTATGTCAGGTAAGAAAAAAATTTTTTTTTAGTATATTTTATTTTTACCCCTTATGAAACGCGATGACCTTCACTGCGTTGCACTTAATGTGGGTGCGGCACGTTACATCATCTTTGTTTACTTTCTGTCCAAACTCTTGATTTTTTATTTTTGATATTAGTTTTTTCAGAGGATAGAGTTAATGATCCACTGCTGACATACCTGCAGAATGACAACGATAAAAGATGCGCTAAGTTTCAATTGGAGAGTGCGAGTCGAAACTACGCGCTTTGCATCAACCACATTCTCGAGAGTATCGATGTGGTACAGAAGTACCAAACTCCCTACACCATCATCAGTGGCATCTGCAGGTAGGGAATTTTAACAAAAAAATTTTTTTTTATAGTTTTTATAATTAATATTACGTTTTATTAAAAATATCGACAGAATTAATTTTACTAGATGTCACTTGGAATTGGGGCAATCCCTTCAGGAATGTTTGGGAAAGAAAATGTTTAAGGAATTCATTACTAATAACGTAAATGCAGCTAAAAGCGCCATGAAATATATGTGTGAGGATGAAGGAAAAACATTAAAAGGTTTTTTTTCTAATTTTTAATAGGAAAAGTAATTTAATTTAATTTTTTTAAATTTCTTTTTTTAATACTAGAATTGCTGGCCAACGGGGTTAAATGCTTTAACGACACGAATATGAAGGATTGTGTGGAAATTGCGGCGGAATTGAGGGATGATTATTTCGACAAGGAATTTAATTTGCACAAAATTTGTCGGTAATTAAAAAAAAAATTTTATTTCATTTTCTGAAAATTTTTTAAAAATTTTGTTTTCTTTATCACTGTAATACAGGGAAGTGGGCCAAATCGGTCACTGCGTTATAAAAGAGACAGATAAATGCGAAGACAAAACTGCAAAGAATTTCACTCAAAATCTATTGACCGCTACGTTCGAACACACCGACTGCAAGGCAACGATTGCTAGGGAAGTTAGGGGTGGATCGTCAGTATTTACAGCCATAAATCTCTTGATTTTCCTCACTGCCATTTTCTGCCTCATTTTTCAGTCGTAAAAAATAATTTGTTAAAAGTATTGATCGTTGAACTTAGCATTCACAAGTTTCATTTGTTTTTAAGTCATGCAAGGTCATCTATAAATATCAATATGGGACACAAAAATCATTAAACCTATTCAAAAAAAAAACAACACACCTTTGTCACAGTCTAAATGCAGCCAGTTGTTTTGGTATTAATGACCAAAGTTTGTTGATATTTATTTTTCTAAATAATTCAGTTGTAAGATGAAAGTAAGTGATGAATAAAGGAAGTATTACCATCAATCAAAGTCTCATTCTTTGACTTTCCAGCATTTGTGGAGACATGTCACGTGTTCTAGTTTGTAATTATCTCATGGAATAAGATCATCGACAATAAACAAAAGGGGATGAAACTCCAGACTGAGTCAAATAGACACACGTGTCGTTACATAAACCACTTTTCAATCCACCCCACGAGGCAAAGTGAAAACGCCTGACCCATTTATTTCATCCCTAACTCTTGTTCGCGTGCAAAAACAGATTCATGTAGAATGCGCATCTTTTAAATATCAAATGCCATTATCATTTAATAGCAACCACGTGCTAAACTCAAATTATCCTTTAAATGTTTATTTTATTTTGATATAATCGAATTGCAAGAGAAAAGTAAATAATAAATTTAAATGAAAAACACATGGGAATCTCCATAGTGATTCACTGAATCACATATTGTCTTAATCTCCCGTCCTGTCTCCTACTGACGTCACCATTATAAATACCAAGTGTTATCATAAATATCAATCGTGTGGAAAACGGAAATCCAAAATATCATCAATTTCTTATGCACAATGCCAAATCAGTTACTAAAAACAAAAAAAATATTTTCCACCAAAAATTGTTTGCTAGAGACTGTGGAAAAAGACTAATTTAACGCAATTTATTATGACTTATGACTTAAAGCCATGTTACTGTACAAGGAAACTGTTTGGACAACTATCACAAGCAGATGGTTGATAAACAACAGTTAAGGAACTCGCAAGTGGCTTAAAATGAGTCTGTAAGAGCCCTAAATACTATAAACACCATAAAAATTGGTGTAAAATAATTTGATTATATTGACAAACAATTTTCCAGTCAACATGGTTGATACTTGTTGCTTCAATTCTTTCAGGGTGTGGTGATGTGATATTGATTTGAATTAATTAATTAATTAATTAATTAATTAATCTAATTTATACTGTATATAATTTATACAGTTAATCATTATATCTGATTATATCTGATTTGATCCAGGATTTTTGTTAGAGAAATAAATGGGTGATGACTCTTGATAGGAGGATTTAAATTTCACCCATTATTTGATGACTAATACAGTACATTAAAAAACATTAAATTTGAACTTCAAATATAACCTTCTTCTGAATAATTCATAACATCAGCTTTAAAATATTTGTACAAACATGACTTCTTGCAGAGAGAATTTGTCATCACGTGTTGTAAATAACTAAAATAAGTGAAAACTCATCAAAGTCACATGGTCAGTGGTAGTTGTTATTGTTGTTACATAAGATGGCTCATAGTTTTTTTCAATCCACCCCACAAACAAAAGTGGAAACTACCTAACCCATTTTCTCAAACATTTTCCTCCTCTGACACACACAACTGCTGAACAATTTTCTACATAGGATCAACCAAAAGACCAAACATCAGCAACTATGTCAACCATGTGGAGACCACAAACAATTCTCATCTTTTTCTTATGCGCATTAACAGGTAAGATCCAACAAAAAAATTCCTTTTCCTTTAAGAAAACTTGACAGAAAAAATATTTACGAAAAGTTTGCCAATTCCTCACTGATTTTTCAGTACTTCCTTGAATTTTGTTGACAAAATAATAGATTATCTGTCTGTCATGTGACTTAAGTTGTGGAAGATTCCCCAGACATTTCCCTGATATATAATATAATAGGAAGCGACAGTCGACACACTTATTGGGCCTTGAGATCCGACGTAAAATGGCATTTTATGAATACTCAATGAACCTTTGTATGGGAAAACTGCCATACAACTGGTTTTTACCTTTTGGGGCATTATGTAAATTGATTGATTACGTAAATTACACATTACGTAAATTGCATAGTAATCCCACAGACCGGTGCTGTTCTGCTGTATAATGAAAACTGGTCATGATTTAGTTCCTCGTTGTGTTCAGTACAAACACTACATCGACAACAACCACTGTTGAGCTATTATCAAAACAAATCATGTGGAAAACTCGATTCCTATTCCTCGTTTTCGCATGCGCAGTCTCAGGTTTGTTCATTTTTTTATATAAAAATTAGATTTTCACGCGATCTTATAATTTATAAGTTAAAATATAAGAATTTCTATACCCCGCGTTCCCTCACTACTGACCTTGGACGCACTTTTGTATTGTAAGCTTAGGGAGTGGCTCGCATTACGTCATCATCTCAACCCTTTTCCAGTGTTTTATGTTTTTTTATTTTTTTTTCAATTTTTATTAGTTTCCCACCAGCAGGATTACACAAAGCCTGCAGTTGACTATTTGAAAAAGCATAAAACGCAAAGTTGCAGGCCAGATACGATCGAAAGCTACTCCAGTTCATTCCATTATTGCCTTCAAAATGTTGGAGACAGAATGCCTACGCGAAACGAAGGAGGATTCCAAGCTGGAGCTGACGTTGTGGTGAAAACGTGGTGCAAGTGAGTGAAAATAACAAAAATTAAATGGCGGATCAGTGAGATAGATCGAGAAAAGATGTGCGTAATCATAGCGCAGCGTAATTACCGTATTAGGGTGTCTACGGAGCCCTGTATGATACATACAATTCAATTGACATTTAAAACATTAAGTTATGCCTGGGCACTCCCGGCACATTTTTATGCCGTCGACGCATACGTCTCCCACAAACCTCCAGTCATTATTTTCTCGATCTATTTCATAAGTCCACCATTTTATTTTACTCTATACTGTGTTCATTATTTACATGCAAATTGTCTTTAAACAAAAAAATTATTTACGGTGCTATAAAAATAAACAAGATAAATAATTTTTCCAATTTTATAGAATCGATGTGAGCAACTGTTGGAAACTATTTAAAACCAATGTCAAAACCTGCGTCGAAGACAAGTATTATGAAGAATACTTTGACAACCACATCAACGCTTCGAGAGATGCCCAGAAATACATGTGTGACGATGACGCTAAAGTAGCCATAGGTAACTCAAATTTATATTTTTAGTTATAAAAATTAAAATTGACATTGGAAAAATTTTTATAGAGTTCATGAACAAGGCCTACGACTGTTTTTATAACGTTGCGAAAATAGGAACGGATGATAGTCTGTGTCATAAAGAGAAAAAAGAAATGGAAGACAGTTATTACGCCGAAGACGCTGACGCCCATAAAGTTTGTCAGTAAGTGGATGGAAAATGATGAGTTTGAAGTTTGTACACCCTACGGGAGAAAAAATTCTTCGTTTCAAGTGGCAGAAAATTGAACTACTCATGCAGGGGTGTACTTTGCAGATTTGATTTGAATTTTGTTTGTCTTTACTTTCAGTACTGTCGGCAAATACGGTAAATGCGTGGTCGAGGCTACCGATAAGAGATGTTCCGATAAAACGGCCACTGATATTTCCAAACACTTCATGCTCGCTGCGTTTAAGAACACCGCATGCAACGACGAGGTTGTTAAAGCATTTTCTGCGTCGACGTCGATTACTGCCGTTAATTTGTTGATATTTATCACTGCCTTTTTTTCCATCTTTTTCCAATTGTAGTTTGAATATTTTTGTTTGTGTGTATATATATACAGATATATATATCGAAATTGGTGTTTAATAAAAAGCTTTCAATCAGAATATTCAAGTGTAAATTTTGAGTTCATTTCTGCCTGCAGCACGAAATACTCGAAGAATCAAAGTGTTTGCCAATTTGTTATTAATTCTTCCGGAAATCCTCCCTAAACTTTCTTCGGAGGAAAAGTCAGACTACGTCTTTGACCCCAATTTGCACGTGACTCATTGCTGAGTGTGCCAAACTTCGAGGAGTTTCTTACACAAAGCATTACGTAACTTGCAAATTATAGAATCATGATAATGATGATCCCGTGACCCCGAAATAAAACGAAATCTTTCATTCTAAATTTACTTTCGCATTCAATCCCAGCAAGAACTTCACCAAACACAATACCAACCGTCATCCGGACTCTTATTTAACGTAATTTACACATAAGAAACATGTGGAAAACTCAACTCGTGTTCTTAATTTTCATACATGCAATATCAGGTAGGTTCACACAAGTTATTCGCAAAATAATTCAATTTAATGTTGATAAAAAAATCTTCCACTCATTTGACCTTCATCACACATTTCTAGGGTGTGGCTCGCTTAATTGCATCATTTATTTGTTCATCATTTTTCCAGTGTTTTTAAACTTTTTTCTTAAAACTTTTGGCTAGTTTCTTATCAGCTGAATTACACACAACCGGTGTATGACTATTTGACGGAGCATAAAAACGGTGAATGCACGTTACACCATTTCAAAGTCCAGACCCGGGTGTTCCATAATTGCCTCATGGGAATCGAAGAGAGATTGCCCAGTCGGAAATCAGGAGGACGATTCGATGATGGTGCCGTCGTGGTGATGCAAGAAGTGTGCAAGTGAGTGAAAATGTCAAAAAAGAATGGGGATAATGATGTGGGACTTATTTGCATTTATTTTTATTTTTTCAATTTCTTAGAATCAATGTAAGCAAATGTTGGATCGATTTGGAAACTTACGTTAGGGGTTGCGTGCAAGAAAACTACTTCAGAGAATACTTTGACAATCACATCAACGCTGCAAGAAATGCGCAGAAGTATCTGTGTGAAAATAATGCCCTAATAGCCATTAGTGAGTCATTGGTTTTAATTAAATTGATTGAAATTAAATAAAATTTCTTGCAGATTTCATGTTCAGAGCAGACGATTGTTTCTTCAATGTTGCAAAAATAGGAACGTATAGAAGTCTATGCAGCCAAGAGAAAAGAGAATTAGTCGCGAGTTATTTCGATAAACACGCTTATGCTGGTTCAGTTTGTCGGTAGGGATAAAAATGAGTTCGGTACTGTATGAAGTACTGGTATGTAAACTTGAATTCTGTTTGTCTTTAGGAGTGTGGCCATATACGGAAAATGTGTAGTCGAGGCTACCGACTCGAGATGTTCCGACAAAACGGCCACCGATATTTCCAAGCAGTTTTTACTCGCTACATTTGAGAACACGGAATGCAAGGACGAAGTGGTCAAAGCACTTTCGTCGTCGTCGTCGTCGATTGTTGCAGTTAATTTGTTGATCGCTACCTTTTTGCCCGTCTTTTTCCATCTCACAGCATAAGGAGGGTACAGTAGGGCAATGTTGGACTTTGCGTGTCAGGTAGTTGATCATGCGCATGTGCAGGCATCCACCAATCATTGCACCTGATTGCAGTCAACACCTAACCTAACGCGGCAAGGAGTATTGACATAGATTGTCGAGCAAGAAGAATACCGTATACTGTGATCTCAATAATTTTGTGCCATGTGCTAGTGCTGCAGTGCATATTTTACAGAGATGGGTAGCTGCTTGCCAATGGCAGATAACAATGATAATTTCCTACCACCATCTTTGACAATTGTTCGACGAATAGCGTAAGAGGATTCAAAATAAGCTAGATCATTTCAGCCAATAAGAGAGCCCCTTTCATCACAAAGCTTGACGCCTATTGTCTATTGTCGATAAGAATTCTGTCGCCTGTGCTCTTATCGGGATAATCACCGACTTCATACGCTATCTAGTGAGAAAGTCGGTACGATAACTAATTTTGAAATCTCCGATAAGATGGCGGAAATCATCGGAAATGGTGTAAAATTTTGAGATACTGCACTTGTTTTATGATGTGTTTAAAGATGGTGTTTAAGAAATTCTCGCTTAAAATACACCTTGAGCTCATGTGATTGTCAAAATTGGAGAAGCACTCGTGTTTTTGCCTGGTAAGATCACTCGTGCTCTTCCAATTATTTTGACCATCACACCTCGCTCTCGGTATATTACTGCTGAAAACTTTGCTAGTGTCACGCTTTGCTGCTTTGCTGCCATGCATCTAGCAGCCTACTAGATGCATGGCGGCAACTCGGTGACACAAAGATCAAACGATCCAGCAACATTACCCTACTGTCTGAAATCTGTACTATGTTCCATAGGTAGTTTGAATATTTTTGTCAGTGTATATATCAAAATTTTCGCGTAATAAATAAATTATAAGTGTAAATCAATCAATCAACCAACCAAAACATATATGCGACAGTTGTTTTTATGTGTATTGACAAACAAAATTCTGGGCATTTTTCTTCCAGTGCGGGACGAGACTATCGACGAAGAGTCAAACCGTGGCATTGGCCTCAATTCCAATGGTCTGTGTCGTATATGGAAAGGCATGGAGCAGTCTCCATCCTTGAAAATCATTACGTACTGTAAATAGCACGTCATACAATGAAGAGAATTACGATCCAGTACTATACGTACCCTTAAATAAAATAACATCATCCATTCCACATTTAACTTTCACCTTCCACTTCAGCCCGGACGACACCATCAACCAGCAGAGACTCCTATTTAAAGGAACCTAAACAAAACAAACATGTGGAAAACTCAACTCGTATTCCTCATTTTTACATACGCAATATCAGGTCAGTTCAACTACTGCATTTACATTTTATCGCACACTCAGAGAAAAAAATGGCAAAACATGTGTAATGTATATCTATTAACACCAGTATTACACCTTAGATTTATTTAGAGTGTGTGGCATACTTTGCAGCACCAGTTTTTCAGCGCTTTAAACTTTGCTTTTCAAATTTTGTATAGTTTCATACCAACTGGATTACACTGAACATGTAAGAAATTATGTGACTCAGCACAGTACTGGTACGTGTTCACAATACCACGTTTCAAAAGAAATCCAGTACTTCCATAACTGCCTCATAAGATTCCAAAGGGAATTGCCCATTCGGAAACCGGAAGGCGGATACAAAAAAGGAACCAATGAATTGACGAATGAAGAATTTATGAATGAAGAATTTATGAATAAAGTGTGCAGCAGGTTAGTGAAAATGTTATACAGAAAGTTAAACGAAAAAAGGAAACTTTTGATTTTTTATTATACAAAGCGAAAATCCGAGCAAGTGTTGGATTGATTTAGGAAACAACATCAAAACCTGCCTTCAAGAACAATATTTTAAGGAATACTTTCACAACCACATTAATGCTGCGAGAGATGCGCATAAGTATTTGTGTAGCCATGACGCTAAAATGGCTTTAGGTGATTATAATTTATTTCGATTAAATAGATACAAAATTAATTAAATGAATAAAATTTTTGTAGATTTCATGATCAGAGGGGACGACTGTTTTTTTAACGTTGCAAAAATAGGAAAGGAAGGAAGTCTTTGCAGTGCAGAGGAAAAAGAATTGTCCGAGAGTTATTTTCATACACTCCCTGATGCTAAAACAGTTTGTAGGTATGGGGGATGGAGAATAAATTCCGAGTCTGACGTTAGGAAAAGTGATTTCAATTCTATTCGTGTTTAGGAGTGTTGCCAAATTCGGGAAATGCGTTGTCAGGGCTACTGATAATGAGAGATGTTCAAACAGAGCGGCCACCGTTATTTCCAAATACTTTTTGCTCGCTACATTCGCTAACACCGAATGCGACGACGAGGTGTACAAAGCCTTTAAGCCGTCGCCGTCGACGGCGACGTCGATTTCTGCAGTTAACTTTTTGATATTCATCACTGCCATATTTTTATTCTTTTTAATTCAGTAGTTTGAATGTTTTTGTCTGTGTATATATCGAAATTGGTGTTTAATAAAGAAGTTAAGTGTGTAATCAATCAATCAATCAATCAATCAACCAACAAAAACATACGCAATACTAGTTCTAGTGTTTACTGAGGAAAAGTCAGACAGTAACATTGACCCCAATCCAAAAGTGACATATTGCTAAACGTTTCAAACCTCAAGCAGACTATCAGAATTCATAAAGTTTTTGGATAAATAGTAAATTATGTAATGTTGACCTCGTGATCAAAGTGACCAGAAATAGAATGAAACTGTACATTCCACATCTACTCTCCTTTTTCACTCCAGCATCCAGTAGGAACAACACCATCAAACTGGACTTTATTTAATGTAACAAAAACAAAACAAAACAAACATGTGGAAGACTCAACTCATGTTCCTCATTTTCACTTGCACAATATCAGGTCAGTTTAATTTATAAAATAAAACAATTTATAAATTAAAAAAAAAACTTCTAACTTCACTCAAATGACCTTCAAAGGATATTTCTAAGGTTGACGCTTTACGACATCATTTTTCCAGCGTTTTAAACTCTTGTTTTTAAATTTTATATAGTTTCCTATCAGCTGGATTACACGCAACCAGCATTTCACTATTTGACGCAGCATAATAACGGTGCCTGTGAGTTACAGTGGTTTCAAGCCTCCATTCGGGAATTCCATATTTGTCTCAAGAGTATCGAAGATGTATTGCCCGTTCGGGAATCGAGAGGAGGATACAGTAGGAGTTCCGAGGAGTTGATGAGACAAGTGTGCAAGTGAGTTAATCGTTTTAAAATGAAAAAAATAATTTTTGTATTTTCCATTATCAAGAACCAATGCAAAAGAGTGTTGGTTTAATTTAGGAAGAAGGGTTAAGCCATGTGTTCAGGAAGCCTACTTTAATGAATACTTTAACAATCACTTTAACGCTGCAAGAGATGCGCAGGAGTATGTTTGTGACCGTGACGCTAAAGTAGCCATAGGTAATTTGGATTTATTTAATTAAAGCGAGAAAAATTTTAAATAGGTATCTAAATAATTTCTTTTTAGATTTCATGAGAAAAGGCGACGACTGTTTTTTTAATACTGTCAAAATAGGAACGGATAAAAGTCTTTGCCGTAATGAGGAAAAGGAATTAATCAAGAGTTATAATCATATGCATGCAAATGCTGACATGGTTTGCCGGTAGGGAATTGAAAATGAGCAGTGGAGTGCCCACCACAACATTGAATAAAAATTCTCCAATAGATGGCATTGATTAATAAATCAATCAATCAATCAATCAATCAAACAGAATTGGGAAATTTTCTTCAATATGATGATGTGTGTGCTGGGACGACCACTGGGTGTTCTTTTTATGGGATACCATAAAAATGAGTTAAGTCTGAAGTTTGAAAGTTGATTTCAACTCTATTCTTATTTAGGAGTATTGCCAAATTTGGGAAATGTGTGGTCGGTGCTACCAATAGGAGATGTACCGATAAAACGGCCACCATTACTTCCAAACGGTTTTTTCTCGCTGCATTTAAGAACACCGAATGCAAGCACGAGGTGATTAAAGCAGTTATTTCGGCATCAACGTCGATTTCCGCCGTTAATTTGTTGATAATCATTGCTGCCTTTTCCCCCTTATTTCTTCATTAGTAGTTTGTATGTTTTTGACTGTGTAAATACGTGTATTCACCAAAATTGTTGTTTAATAAAATAGATTATTAATTTTTATTGCCTTTCCTTAATGGAAATGACTCATAGAAAAACTTGTTTTGGCTGCCCCTTACTTTTCCTGCATCACTAACTTTTTTCCCTGTTCTCTTGGAAACATTTCCACGTTAAGTAAAACTATATTGACATTTGAATGAAAATCACAAGAAAAAAGTATACAGAAGAAGATTCGTGAATTCCACATTTTAAAAATTACTTATTTCTTAGATCTGATAATCTAGGAAATTTTCTCCATCTATCTATCATTCAATCATAATTCAATTTTTTTATTAATTTGACCAGAAGGTCGTGAGAATTAGTTTCAAGCAAATTTCAGCCCGAACACGAATAACACAGTGTTAAAACATGCGTAAAACTCAACTCATAACACTCATTTTTGTATGCACGATCACAGGTCTGTTTATTTACTTGTACACCAGTACAAGAACTGTTTTAAACTTTTGTTTCAAACAAAACTTTTCAATCGAATTCACTCAAATGACCTTCATAGCAATTCCCAGGGTGTGGCTCGTTGTTACGTCATCATTTTATCATCATTTTCCCAAAGTTTTTTTCCTTAAATTTTACAGTTTCCTACGAGCAGGATTATGGCACACCGGCATTTAACTACCTGATACAATACAACAACGGTAATTGCGAGGTAAACAAATTCAAAATGGACACCATTTCCTTCCATTACTGTCTCATGGACATCCGAGGCAGATTGCCAATCCGAAAAAATGGGGGTGGATACGAAGTGGGATCTGAGGTAGTGATGAAAGAATTGTGCAAGTGAGTAAAAAATGTTTTAAAATTAAATTAAGGAAAAAAAATAGAAAGTGAAATTTTCATTCGAAGATTGAATTTGGTCAAATGTTGGAGTGATTTAAGCGAAAACCTTAAGTACTGCGTACAAGAGAAACAATTTCGGATATACTTCGACAACCACATCAACGCTGTACGGGATGCGCAGAAATATTTGTGTTCCGATGATGCCAAACAAGCCATAGGTGATTCACATATATTTTGTTAAATTGGTAAAAATTAAATAATAAAATTTTGTGTAGATTTCATGTTCAACGCGGACGATTGTTTTTCCAACGTTGCGAAAATCTGGAGGGATCGAAGTGTTTGTCATCGAGAGAAAAAAGAATTAGTCGAGAGTTATTCCGATGGGGTTAATGCCGATAGAGTCTGTCGGTAGGGGATGGAAGTTGGAAGTTGGAAGTTGGAAGATGCAAGTTTTCAAGGTTGATCGAATTCTATTCGTCTATAGGAATGTCGCTAAATACGGAAAATGTGTGGTCGAGGTTACCGACGAGAGATGTTCCGATAAAACTGCCACCGATATTTCCAAACAGTTTTTACTCGCTGCGTTTAGGAACACCGAGTGCAATGACGACGTCATCGATGCACTTTGGGAGCAAACGACGTCAAGTACCGTTGATCAAGTTTCGGCATCGACGTTGATGTTTGCCGTCAATTTGTTGACGTTCATCAGTGTCATTATTTCCTTGTTTTTCCATTCGTAGCTTGAATAGTTTTGTGTGTATTTATAAAATTGGATATTTAATAAAAGAAATTATTGTTGCTAAACGCGTATGGCTTCCCTGTGTAGCATGAGTTCAAAGTATCTTCCAATTCGAAATGTTAAAAATTTAAGGTCAAAGGTCAAAGTTATTCATTATTTCCTGCAGACACTTTATTTTCACCATTTTGAGACACATTGGGCATTTTCTTTAAATGGTAACGGAAGTTTCTATAAAGTTGATTTGAATTCTGCTCGTCTCTATTTCTGTATGCAATTCTATTTGCTCGAAGAAATTCCGCGAAAATATGAAATTGAAAATTTTTTAATTTTCTTGTTTTTTACTATTTTCATTAATGAATAATAATTCCTAAGGACTGTGATAATTTCAAATATTTTTTTTTGTTGCAGATTTTCAATCACGAATTCAGAAAAAGTTTCTTTGGCTGCTCGTTACTTTTTCTGCATCACTCGAGCATACATTTTTCATCAACTCCACGTTCTACGAGTCTGGACAATCAATGCCACCTAGTGTTAAATAGGCAAACCTTTTCAAGCAGATTTTGCACTAAAAACATTACGTAAATCCCGCCAGATATAAATAGAAACAGAACCAAGCCAAAAAAAGTTCTGTGATTACTTCTATCCTCTATTTTCAGTTCTACTACAAAACCGAGTTCGTAATAACATGTGGAAAACTGAACTCACAACCCTCATTTTTCTCATTTTTTCATGCACGAGATCAGGTCAGTTATATTATACATTTTCAGACCTCAAATGACATTCAAAACAC
>JAQFZO010000971.1:0-19023 GCA_034695885.1 Geophilus flavus | reverse complement strand
TACAGGGTGTCTCAAAATTATTGACCCAGTTTTGAAATCCTGTAGAAAAAAAACTATTGACCACACAGTGTTGGATTTTTTTTAAAAAAATGTTCAGCAACTCAAAAAGTTTTTTTTTATCACAATTTCACGTTTGTAGCTCCATCAGAAAAAAAGTTATTTTAAAAAAACTTCACCCATTGTATATTATTAATTTGTTACTCAATTTCTCTCAGTTATATAATTTTGGATTTTAGTACAATAACCCATTGACGGCCTATTACGTTGACTTAACAAAACTGTGTATAGTTAAGCTTAGAACAGGATTTGCCCAGTCAATTAAATTGTTATGTTATGTTCTGAAATGTATGGATAAATATTTTAAGCGAATGTAATGTGTTTGCGCAAGTATTTGTTATAACTTTTTACTTTATAGAATAAATGCTTCTTTTTTAATCATACAATCTTGAGCGTGTTCATAAGTCTTCTATTGGCTGTAACTGTAATTTCTTTAAAGGCCAAGGGGCCAGTGGGTGTATATGGGTTGGGTAATATTGGCTCGTGTACCGGAACTATTTTTTTGGCAAGAATTTCGCCAGATGGTGCTATGTATTATGCATTGGGCCCTAAGGCTCAGGAGCACTTATGTTCTGATGTATTGAGATAAGATGAGATTTTAAAAACAAACATTTCTTGTTGTTTTGTATAAACTAGTCTGCTATTGCTGACGTCACACTATATATGAAGCCAAACCAGAACTACAGTATACGAAAACAACTTTCTGTATTGTAAACTATTAATGCAAACATATCTCCAACCAACACAAGTTACCTCAGCAACAACTAGTGACTGTTAACTACAATAGATGTTATGTTGTTGTTGTTTACTACAAGTATTGCCAGCCCTAAAAAAGAATTGGATAATGGAAGTTTAAATTAAAACTGATCCATGTATCCAAGGAAATTCCATGGAAATAATTTGAATTTATCACAATTTTAATTTAAAACACAAAATTTCAATCCCTTTAGTGTAGGGCTTCTTTCTGTAGTATAGTGTAGTTTAGTGTAATGTATAGCACATCTTTATTTTAAAACTAACTGAACTTAACTCTCAGCTCTACTCATCCTTGTCACATCCTTTTTACTCTCTTCAGTTCCTCAGCACTAATACTAAAGTTTGAAAAGTTCATAAAAGATTCATAAAAATCCAGATATTTAAGAAATAATTAATCTATAACCCATTAAAATCTAAAAATAAATAAAAAAAATTTTGGTAAAAAATTATAAAATCTTCAATTATATTTTTCTCTCTACACCTCAATGCATGCAAAACTCCGCCATCTTAAAATGACGTCATTTCCGACACCCAAACAAACAATCTAAGTGCAGACCGATACACCATAACAAGAATCACTCGACAAAAAACACTGTTGTCAAGGAATTAGACCCTACATTACGTCATATAATAAAGCCATTGAGCGCCATCTAGCATATAAATAATAAACTTCTCCACCAACTGTGCAAAAATCAAACATCAGAAATTTTTTTTAAAAAAATAATTTTAAATCTGATCGATGATTTAAATATATAAAAAAAACCATATTGTCAATTTTCCCAACTGGTCACTCAAACTCCACACAAATTCCCATTGGTCAAAACCCCTAAACCCAGACCAACACAACCCACTTCACAACAAAATTCACTTCACAGCAAGAGAAACCCATCACAAAACAAAAATTCCATTTACCTCCCACCCAAAAAACCCGACCTACTTCTCAAAAATCTCACAAGAGTGCGTGATTTGAATAAATAAATATCCCTCAAAATATTCCTCAATCCATTATCATCATTACCAAGAACTATTAGCATGAAAATAGAGTGAACTATGGGCGCTATCGAGAGCAGAGAAGGCGAGGGAAGGGCGGAGTAACGAGAGGTGAAGCTGGAAGGGAGAGGGAGAGACGAAGCGAAGTTTCCAGCTGCCGTTTGGAAAGAGAGAGACGCATAGCTTAAAAAGCGAAGGTGGAAAGGGAGTGCGCGCAAAGCGAAACGTGTCTTTTATCTTGATTGGCGCGTGCTTTAGACCCCATCAAGTGACCTCAGAGCGTGGGTGGAAGACGTATCTGCTTCCTGGTCGCAGGTGAAAACGATTTTCGTGTATGGTTCACCTGGGTATGGCTCTCGGAAGGTGCGCGGAGCAGATGGTAAAAGCTAAAATGCGCCCCCTTTCGACACAAATCAAAATTTCATTACCCAGTAACTGCACTTTTGAGTTTTTTTTTTTTTTTGTGGTGTGGTATATAGTGATTTATGAAAAATTGTAAAAGATTTTTTTTCTCTTTCTCTCTTTCTCCGTGGGAGGGCGCTAATCCGTCGATTGGTGATCGGAATTTAATCAGGGGAATGTGGAACAAAACGAGTCCCGGGGGAGAGATCAGTGACGAGATGCGTAGAAAACGCAAAGAGCGACATCTGTCGCGCAAACAAACTTCACTTACGACTCCCCTCTGTTACTGATGTTTAGAAATTATAAAAATCTCATTTGAACCCTGGTTCGAGTGATATTTATACCGGAACGAGATGAAATGAGATAAAAATGTGAATTTTTTTCACTTACGTTTTGTCCGGTCGTCGCCATTTTGTGAGTTTCTTGGGTTAATTTATTGGCGCCATCGGGTGGTGGATTGTTTCATTTTTCGGTATTGGTTGGTAATTAATGTGGGAAAATAAGTGATGTTTCTGGATGAGTTAATGGGTGTCATGTGATGGAAAAGAGGCTTTTGTTGGTGTACGATGTTAATTTGTGAAATGGGGAGGATGAGGATGCTATCAAAGTGTTATTAATCATGCAAAAAAGAGCTGGGGTTGTGAATAAAAGGAAGGGAAAAATGCAATCAGTAAATGAGGTCGCGACTGAGGACCTTTAATCTCAATTGCACAGCGATTTTGTGAATGGGTGACCAATCATAACTAACACCAGAAAATGATTTTTTTATTTGTTTTTTTTTTACCAAATGAAACCTAATTGTTTTTTCTTTAAAATACTCAAATCCTTTATTTATAGGCCTAAATTACCATATATCTTCTATATCAGGGCTTAAACAACCGAAAATTATTCAGTTTTAGGCTTAAATTACCCAAAATTTCCCTTGACAGGCCTAAATTACCCAAATTTCCCTGTGACAGGCCTAAATTATCCAAAATTTCCCTTTTGATAGGCCTAAATTACCCAAATTTCCCTGTTTTAGGCCTGTATTACCCACAATTCACTTTCTTTTGCTGGAGGCTAGTGGGTAAATATTTTTCTCCCTATCAAAATTGGGCCTATATAATTTTAGCAAGTTGCAAACAAAATTTTATTTTCAGGTCTAAATTATCAAAACATCCTCCACTTCCAGCTTAAATTACCAAAAATCCCTCATTTTCATGCTTAATTACCCATAATCCCGCAATTTTAGACCTAAATTACCCATAATCCTCCTATTTTACGCCCAAAATTCCCACAAATTCTCCATTTTCATGCCTACATCGCCTAAACCCTTCATTTCCAGGACAAATTTTCAAAAAAAAAAAAAAATCACCAAAATCCTCCATTTTTTGGTAGTAGTGTGAGTGTGGAAGGATGCACTAGAAAAAAAGATCCCGTTACAAAAATCATCACAGGTTACATCTATTTAATCATCCGTTCAACTCCGTACCCCGCAATGCAAATGATATAAAAGGGAATTCCCAAGTGTTGATTGCGCATACTCCGTGACGAGTTCTAATCCCGGTCGTCGTGACAACGTGCACGTTCGCCATTCATCCGCTTTAGTATATGTACGAGGGAGAAGTCGACACGCGCCAACTTGACACGCGCCCAGCACATCAAAATAAGAGGGGGTCTGCCATTTTTTTCTTCCTTTAAAAACATCACGCGTTGATTAGATACGCTAATCACGCTCCCTTAAAAAATACATTTTTTTCTCTCCCTTCATCCCGCCCCCTATGGATGATTAATGAATCACTAAACACCCAACCCATAATGCATTATTTTTTTTCTCCATTTTTTTTTTTTTTTATAATTATGATTATTTTATTTTATTATTATAAATGGATAGGAAAGAAAAAAAATCAGAAAATTGAATTTTGTGGTAAAATTGATTTCAGATATAGAAAACATCGAAGATATTTCATCCCATAATTCTCCCTTAACTCGAGTCTCGCGTTCCGACTCGCGTTCCCACCACTTCCATGCAACTCGGTATCTCAGTTTCCGTAGTTGCTCGGCAACCGGTGCCCTGCACGCGACCTATCCTGTTACATTTGCCAGTGTATTTTTCTTTTCTTTCAAACTCGATAACAACTATATTATGAAAAAAAATTTTTTTTTTCTATATATATGTTTGGGAAAAAATAAAATCTTTTTTCTTGGAAAAAATATTTACTGGAATGTAAGGGGTACGAATAATTTTTTATTGAAAAAATTTTCCATATGGGAGATTCATTTAGTGGAGTGCAGGGAAGTTTTGGGGCAGCTGATGTGTTAAACGGTACGGAGTAAGTACTACGTACACTTTTTTACCGATTAAAAAATTATAAAACCTTTTTCCTAGTAAAATAAAAATTATTAAAATGTAAGGGGTACGAAAATATGTACATTGTACATTTCAGTCATAAAAAAATTCTTAAATTTTTCCATCATCGTGATAAGCAGGGAAGTTCAAGAACAGCTTTTGCATTAAAGAGTACGAAAATATGTACGTACGCTTACATTTCACCGATTTTTTTAAAAAATGAAAAACTTTTCCAGTAAAATAAAAATTATTGAAATGTAATGGATACAAAAATGTGTATACTTTTATTTTTTTAAAAAAAATCTCACATGTATTTTTAAACAGTAATGGGTACGTAAATACGTACGCACGCATACTTTTCACCGATTTTTTTTTTAAAAGAAACTTTTTTAAGTAATTCAAAATTTATTGAAATGTATAGATACAAAAATATTTTCCAAACATTTTATAAAAACAATTTCTCGTTTTATTTTAAAACAGTAAAGGGTACGAAAACATTCCCGCATACAACCGTTTAAAAATAATTTTTTATCGCAAAAAATAAATTTTTTTGTATTTTATTCCTATGGGAGATTGATATCTCGACAAGGCAGGGGAAGTCAAGGGGCAGCTTATGCAATTTCCATTATTACCTCGTCGTGCAGTGAAACTCACTGGCAGCACAATCGCTTCACTCCCACCTCGTACTATTCGTTCCTTTTTCTTTTTCAATGGAACCACCTCAGGTGTCGTCCACATAAACACATATTCGCCTCCTATCTTAACCGAAAAGAGGCTCGTAAATTGTAAATAAATACCCCATTTTTATTACCTTCATCATTTCGACCCCACAACGCCGCCCAGTGGCAGTTTGATCGTAAACATGACACAAATTTAGCTGGTAATGGAGAATTAACCTCGAAAAGAAAAGAGGACAATAGTAAAACATGAAAATATATGTTATTTATCTATAAAAACCGTAGAAAAATTACAAATCGAAATGTTTTGTTTACGTTTAAAACACGGAAGCCGCCATTTGGCTCATTTTTATTGTCAACGAACCATCTGGCGGTGTATTTCGAAAGGAAAAAACACAGGGAATTGATTTATTTGCGTGTTTTTTTATAAATTTATTAATTTATTATAAAAAATTAATTTTTTTTAAAAAAAGTTTTGATTTTTGGTTGTATCTTTGTTTTTATTGTGTCATAAAATGTCGTTGGTGTTTGGCGTGTATAGAAATCGAAAAGATAGCATGATAAAAATCAGTTAAATTATGTATCGATTCACGCATAATTTTTTTTTTTTTTGGTGTGTAGTCGCGTGCTACGATGCAGAACGCGTGCACACAATGTCCCACAATGCAAATTTTGAAAAGCAACGCGCCATATGGCGTTTTCATAGAACACGGCGAGGGAAAGGAATCTTTTGTTCCACATTTTTCCCACCGCTAGGGGAGAAGGGATAACTGAACTTTGATTATGAGGTTGGTGTATTGGGTCCGTTAGTGTTGGGTGTGCGGGGCAAAGTTGGTTTGGGGTGGTTAAGGGGTAAAGAAAATATTCAATATTTTTATTTTTTGAATTTTTTTAGAAATTAAGTTGAGCTTTGAATTTTTTGTTGTGACAGTTTTTTTAAAATTATTTTTGAATTTTGAATTTTTGAATTAAACAAATTCAAAATTTTCTTATTGATTTTTTGGAAGTTTTGCATTTTTTTAAAATTAACTTTTTGAAGTTTTGAATTATTTTTTGAATTATTTTTTGGATTAATTTTTTTGTATTTGTTTTTTTAAAGTTTTGAATTTTTTTTTTTGATGTTTTGAATTTGTTTTAATGTGACATTTTGAATTTATTTTTTTGAATTTTTTGAAGTTGAATTTTGAATTTTTTATTTTAATATTGAATTTTTTAACCAATAATTCAAAATTTTCTTTGATTTTTTGAAATTTTGATTTTTCTGGAAAAAATGTTGGAATTTTGGAATTTATGCAAAATTAAAAATTAAAAGTTGTATTTTGTTGATTTTTTTGACTTTTTGAAATTTGAATCTTTGAGAATTCCAAAAAACAAAATTAAAAGATATAAAATACAAAAATTCTAAAATTAAAAATTTTCTTGAGAAATTTTTTGTTTTGATTTTCTCCCCCAAAAATCATTTAACTTTTTTCTTCACTTCCTTATTATTAATATTTATTACCTAAAAAAAACTGCAATAAAAAATCCATATATTTTATAAAATTTTCAAACTCATAAAAATTTCAGAAATTTATAAAAAAAAAAAAAAAAATACAAACTAAAAATAATTTAATTTACATAAAAAACAATGATAAGAAAAAAATCAATATTCCAATACCAAATACCAAATCCAAAATACCAAAAATTTTATAAAAAAAAAACTCATGTAAAAAAAAAATTTATTACAAAAACAAGAAAAAAATAAAAAAATCAACTCCCACCTCCAAACCGCCATCTTGCATGCCTGTTGCACAAATCCGCGTCTTTCGTGCACCTTTCATGTATAATACATGTCAGCCCGATTCGATCGATACGCCGCATTTGCGACTGCGCATTTACTCAATTAACCGCTCTTTATGTACCATCCGAAACACATAGAAACAGAAAATAAAAAAATAAAAAAACCCGGATGCCACCGACAGCGCCACCATGACAACAAAGATGACAAACTTTTTCTCATTTTATTCGCCAATCCTCCGCCATTCATATTCAAATAACTCTCAAGTTACACACCAACCCCCAATTTACTTCCGCCGCATGTCAATTTCATTTATCCAGGTGTACGTTGCACATCACCGGCAACGGCAACCCGAGCTCGTGCGCAGCTATTTGCGGCTGCCATGGAAACTCAATCCAATTCCACCACAAAAACCTCGACAATAACAGCGAGCACGTTCCAATTGCTCTCTCTTTCAACTCTACCGGAATGATACATTCATCCGCTCACATCCCAATTGCTCCCACCCACTTTCCACCGACTACCAACCTCCACCACACTACTACCACTCCTTGTTTGGAATATTAGAAATACTGTAGAATAGGAACTTCGTACTACTTGTCGATATTTTTGTCTAGTCATATCGACAGTATTTATTTATTTATTAACCGTATAATCACAAAAATATCACGGTGTGAAAAAACTAGGGCTGGGCCTTCAGTCGACTAATCAAACAATTAATCGATTAAAGTTTTAACCGATTAAAATTTCGCATAATCGATTAATCGAATTCATAATGGCGCCAAAAAAATTAGGGCTGATTGGTTAAATCGATGAAAATCTGTAGAAAATCGATGAAAATTGATAGAAATTAACAAAAAAGAGGAAAAATTGAGGAAATTTTATGAAAAACTACGATTTGCCGGCGATTTGTTGAATTACTACCGATTTTAATCGATTTTCTTTTAAAAATTTGTTACGATTTCTTAAAAATTCGCCCAATTTGACCAAACATTTTTTCACCAAATAATTTTTTGGGATTTTTCTAGCTAATGAAAATGTCGATTAAAATATCGGTATTAATCGACCAAAAATTTTAATCGAGTCCCAGCCATAGAAAAAACTAAATTTTTAAATTTCTAGACTTCAGAATCAATTAAAACCATGCCATTACAGTCTAATAATGACAAAATAATTGTTTAGATACGTATTGTTACTTTATTTTTTTTACAAAGAAATGTTATGGAATTACTGCAAAAAATATTATCACTCGCAGCGAATTGCACGATTTTAGGCAAGTTAATAGCGTGTGAAGCCTCCCTTACTTTCGATACGCTTGAAGATATGATCTCTCGTATCATCTCCTGACTTTTTTTAAGGACACTTTGATCAATTTTTTCCATAGGCATCCTCGACTGCACGTTTTAATTCGTCCACTTGCCATTTGCGCACACTAAACTAACCATCATCCTGTGCTGATTACCCTGTGCTGATTACAGGCCAGGGCAAAATATTAATTTTTTTTGCCTTAAACTACTCTAATGATGACTCAGAGAGATGAATCGGTGCATCGTCTTACTGGACTATGCTGTTTCTCAACTATTTTGGTTTTACATTGTTTCAAATGACTTTCTAGCATTTCTCCCTATATAAAATGCAAATTAAAATGATCCATAAATGCAAATTATTACAAATGTTGTCCATGGCAAAACTTTGAGCATCTCGATTCCCCATTCGAATTATTATTTGCAGTTTAAATATGATACTTTAAGTTTGGAATTAAAATATTTGGAATTAATTGATTTGTTTTTGAGATTTTGATTTATTCAAAAAAAAATCCTAAATTTTTAAAGTTTTGTCGGTCATTGTATTTTTTTTTTTTTTTTTGATACGGATTTTTCAGTTTTGTTTTTGCTTTGTAGGTCGAACTCGAAAGGAAGATATTTGTTAAGGCTTTCCCATTCGGAAGTGAGCCCTCGGGACCTTTAGTAATAATAATAACATCATTATTTTTATGGTTAGACTTCCCTGCCATCACATTGCGGTTCCCAAATTTCTCCCTTTGGCTTTAACAACCTCGCGGATTGTGACACGTGGCGGCGAATGTGGGGAGTTTGAGGTTTGACTTGTCTCACGAGAGCTCACATTTCTGATGAGATTTTACTGAGGAGGTCCAACATTTGCGAAAATCTCGTCCACGGATCTGAAAGCATCAATGAAAATCCCAAATCTTTAAAAACAAATTTCTAAAAACTTTCAAAATCTTTACAAAATCTTAAATCTAATCCAAAAAAATTTCTGAATTTCTTTACTGTAGTAACCATATACTGTATACTAGTTAATTTAGATTCAAGTTCACCAATCTAGATAGGGAAATGTGGTGTGATGAGGGCTAAATTTCATGATTCAGGCAAGTTAAGTGAGTTTTGTGACGCCCAGGGCGTTGCAACAGCATACAAAGGCTCCCCATCCCCGTGGGAGAAAAATTTGAAAAAAGGTGTTAAATGCACAAATTGAAGGCTATTTTCAATTTTCATACAAAAAATAAAAAAAGTAGTCTTGGTGAAGAGCCCACAGGGAAGTGAGGGACCCGACCGAGGCAGTCATCTCCCTCTCCCCTCTCTCCTCCCCGCCATCTCCCCTATAAACATCCCACATAATTCTTCACTGCACCACTCATTTACTTAGAGTAAATCAGAATTTTAGTGAATTTTTGTTAAATTCTTAATGACATCTGATTTTTAGTGAAATATTTTGCTTATTTAATTTCTAGATTTAGTAATTGATTTATTTGTTTAAAATTTGTTTTTGTATGATTTTCTGATTATTTGTTTCTGTATAATTTGATTTATTTACTATTTGTTGAATATATGAATTTATTTCACGTTTAATTTCTCTCTCCATCATTTTAGATTCTGTCAAATCCTAATTAATTTGAAATTTGTGAAACTTACTTCGAATTGTTGCGTGTAACCTAGTTTGCTCTTACTGAACCATGACCCTGTACGTAAATTTGAACTATCCAAATCCACACCTGACACACTGAACAAAATGTTTAACCTTGCAGCACGTGCCATGATTAATTTGCCCTAATAAAACTGCAAAAATGTGACTTTTGATGAAATTAACAAGTAAGTCTACTGTATAATCTGAATTTTTGCACATTTTAGACTAATACAGTTCGTTTTCATGACAGGATTTTTTGAAGATTATTATGTTTTATAAAGTTGTTTATGCAGAAGTTACAAGTTACAACCTATAACCTAGAGTAACCTGTGATTTTGTCTTTTATTTTATAATACTTATACGTTGTTTATCATTTAATCATCTTTATTTTAAATTTGAAAATGTGAAATTTGATTGTTGATGAGCCTTCTCAGCCATGATAAATACCTCAAAAATAAACCTCCAGACATTCAAATTTTTAAATATTCCTTCCCAAAAAAAAAAAAAAATGAAATGAGCCAATAAATGTGAAATGTACATTCAGTCATTCACATCTTCACCTGCAAATGTGTCGAGCATGTTTTGATGGTTGGCATGGCACCGGGGTGCGCTATCGGTGACTACCGAACCCCCGTCAACCACTCGATTGACATGAAGCCTCGTCTCGTCATACCGAGGTTGGCGCCAAACATTCTCTTTTTTGCCCCCATGATTCAGTCCAGGTAGACTCCCCTGACTCACCTGTGCGGCGTCTGTTGTGTTCGTCATTCATAGTCGAGTCCAGGGTTCCATCAAGTCTTTACATTAAGTGAATGAATGAATAATAATAGAAAAAAAAATGAAAAAACGCGAAGTGGGCGGAGGAATGGGACCTGCTAAGACACGTGCGTGCCATTGGGCGGTTACGTGCGACCCGATATACTACCGAGTTATGTTTAAAAACCTGTCAAAACTTGTTACCTAAAACCTCTCGTGTTACGTTATGTAATGACAAGTCGGTTTATTTTTTTTATCAAATTTTCTCGTTAATGATTTTTTTTTTGAGATTTTTTTTTGTTGATTAAAGGCGAGCTGAACCTATAGAGCGCCGTAATTTTTTTTGGAGGTGGGAAAAGGGAAGGAAAAAGTGGGAGTTGTTATTAAAGTTGTTTACAGTCAAATAACTTGAATTGTGGTTGATATAGATTGATTGTAATAAAGGTTATTATAAAATTTTTGTGCGAAGTCCGAAGACCAAACGGCCCAGCTAAAACCGTCCGGTCTATGTCCAGATGCAATGGTGTGCAAGAGTTGGGTTGCCTAATATTATGTTTATTGCACCCAACTGCAAAACATGGTTGCACAAACAAGGTTGTAAACCTTTGCACTTGAAAGAACCTTAGGGTGGGTAAAATACAATGCATAAGATATTTTTTTAATGTACATAAAAATATTCCAACAAATAAACATCAACGATTGTAATCTGATTTTAAAATCTGATTTTAGCTTTGACTTCAAAATGGCAGTGATGGAACGGCATAGATTTAGTGGAAAAAATGTGGTTCTGCGCACCTCTTATGAAACTTTTCCGGTGTAGAAATCGCTGAAATTGGCGACAACCGCGAAATTGAAGAGAGGTTGAACGCAGCTAAAGACATGCAGATTAAACTTAAATCTGAATTCAGATACAGTATTTTACAAAAAAAATTTGTTCTTCAGCATGGTCAGGTGAAATCATGTACCACTCTACCCCTACAACAAAAAAATCCTTTTACTAGGAGCCTCAATTCAAGTTATTTGGCCGTTAACATTGAAAATAAACACCCTGTAAAAAGAACGAAATCATGTTATTTTGAAATTTATTAACGTAAACAATTGATTTTGTTATGAATTTTTTTGGGGTAGATTAGTTTTCTAAATTTATTTTTTGTTTGTCATTATACAGCTGATGTAATAACTAATAAGTGTGTAATGACTTGTTTTTGTGGCGAAATCCGACGCTTGTTTTGTCCTAATTAGTGGAAAATGAGACTCAAAATCATCCATAATTAGAATGTCCCCTATTAAAACCTAACTGACGTCATTAAAGTTTATAAATATTGTTACAATCTCGTTATAATTCAATATCTTAAAGCTAAGCTCCCACATTCTTCATTCTAACAATTATCATAAATGTTCCGTTGTTTTTTAAAAACGGGCCCCAACTTTCAGCCTAAATTCTTCTACTGGACTTACAGCTGTTCGGTCTTTACAGGGTTGACTATTTTGGTCAATGCTGCTCAATGAGAAACGATCCTCACTCAATGTCAGCCATTAAACAACTTGGATTACAGACTATTTACCCATCATACATTAGGGTCAATGTCAAACACTCATTATATCGTACAGATTACGTATAATATAGCAATAATATAATAATATAATATAATCGAATCATCCATAGTTTTTAGCATTCAAATAAAGTCTAGACAAAAAAATTATTCAAATTACAGGTATGCATAATTACATCAATATCACAAAATTGAAAATCCCTAACATCATCAAAATACATATCCTTCTTCTAAAATCTAAACTAGACAAGACTAGACAAACCATAAATCAAACTCCATTTTTCAAAAAAAAAATCAAAAACCCCGCCTTAAAGTCGGCTTCACCTTAAAACATTCACCAAAAAAACCTTCCCCATCTCCCTCCTTTTCAAAAAAAAAAAAAAAAAAATCGATATTTTTTCAATTAACCATTTCGCTATATCGATGTCGATCAACAAATCGCAAAAGTGCCAGATTGTAACGAGAGAGAGAAGGGGAACGAAAAAGAGCAATAATTGAACCTTAGCGAGAACTTTTACTAGATCAAACGACCATTTCACTTCATCCCCATCCCCGGCCGGCCGCCACCCTCGCTGGCGCCCCCTCTAGTGAGTAAACAGAGTGGCGCCACCAGGTGAGACGAGAGCAGACAGACTGGCGGTCCCGACGTGATTGATGGACGCGGGATGAAACAACTCGAATCGACCAATCAATGCTCGGATTAATTAGGTGATTAAGTGACACGTGCATTAATAAATGAATCTCCAAGCATGCCGTGACGTACGCACAATTTCCCAAGAGTCACGTGCGTGTTTTGATCATATAAGTAGATGAAAAAATTGAAAAAAAAATGGACGGGACCCACCAATGGGATTCCATCGTTTGTGGAATCACGGGGTATTTGGGTCTAATTTTGTTGGAATTTTTTTTTTTTTTTTGGTGTGGTGTTTGATGAGTTGTGTTTCGTATATTAATGCATGCCATCATCACCTGGGATACTGGAAAAAAAATTGTGTCCTGCTGGTGTGTGTTATAACAACTTGTTGCTGTGGTAATAATCTAGGTTGATTGAGAAAGTTTGTTTCTGGAATTTTTTTTTTTTTTTTTTTTAGGTGGTGTTTGGTGTTTAATATTTGTTGGGAAGTTTGGGGAAGGTAGATATGGAAAATCGATATTTTTATCGATGTTGCGAATTTTTTTTGGAGGTGGATAATTTTTTTTTTGAGGGTTTTATTTCTTTCTTTAAAAAAATTAAAATACAGGAAAATAAATAAATAAGTAAATAAATAAATAATGAGTTTGAACCTCGTTATAACGAAGTGTGCAATTTTTTGAGAGGGGGAGGGAATTACGTTATGATGAGGGTTTTTATAACTGAATTTGTTATACCGAGGTTCGGATAAATTATTTATTTGTTATAATGAGGTTCAAATTAAATCGTGAGAAAAAATTGATTTGTTGTAATGAGGGTTTTTATATAACTTGGGGGATGGGGAGAAAAAAATTGGTTCGTTCTAATGAGTGTTGGTATAACCGAGTTTGTTATAATGAGGTGAAATAAAAGAAAATTATGGTAATTTTTTTATTTTTCAACCGTGTTAAAAACGAAAACATGGGAAAATGATATTACTGTACTCACAAGTCAGTAAAAAAAAAAATCATTAAAAAACATCGACTGATGAAAAAAAAATCGGGGAAAAATCGACTGTTATAAAAAGTGGTTGGGAAAAAAATACATCGATTTATAGATTTCTCATAGAATTTCGTTATAAAAATTCCCTGCTAACACCACCCAGCACTACAGCACATCAAACTATAAAAACCCAATTTCAATTTCATTTCAAACTAACTGTAAAAAAATTTCTTTACTCAAACTCGTCCTAATTTCACAACACAACAAAAGTTTCATTACTCATACTTGTACAAAACCCAATACTGTACGAGTCTCCATACGCAGTAACAGCCATCTGTCATCTAAAAATGCCAAATAGATAAACATAAAGCTCAATAATCCATCAAAACACCAAAACAAGTAATAAACTCAAAAAAATCATTCAAACCAACCCACTTAAATTCCAATATCCAACTCAAAAGTTCACATACGGTACTGTAAAAAAAAAATTAATAAATAAATAAATTTCAATCAAAAAATTGCAAAACTTTCATACAAATTACAAACTATCCAAAAATCGTCAGACTTTTGTTTAAATAAAATTTTGGTTGAATGTTTTGTATTTAAAATGAATATTTTGGTTGAGTATTGAGTTGTTTGATTATTTGGGTAAATTTTGGATTTTTGGTTGAATTTTGTTGTTGTTGTTGTTGTTGTATTTTGTAATTGGGTTGTTTTGGTGGATTTTTGGGAGTTTTTTGGTTAATTTTGCAAATTTTTGGAATATTTATAGGTATTTTTGTTGAATTTTGGAATTATTTATGGGTATTTTTGTTGAATTTTGGATTTTTTATGGGTATTTTGGTTGAATTTTGGATTTTTTAGGTGTAATTTGATTGAATTCTGTAATTTTTAAGTGGATTTTGGAATTTTGGTGCAATTTTTTTCTCGAATTTGGAATTGTAGGACTTTCTAGTTGAATTTTTAACAATTTAAATAACTTTTGGATCCCCAAACCCCAAAACACCACCCAAACTCTCTCACTACCCCCAAAATTTCAACCCAATCTTTCCACCAACATCAACACACCTCACCCCACCGTCCCAATCCCATCAAAACAAAAAAAAACAAACCCAAAGTGATCCAAACCCAAAACCCAGACCCAGACTCATACCCAAACCATCTGCTAACATTTCATTGATTCAACATCTCGCGCCACACAGCGAGACGCTTGGGTTTCATACTTCATACCCGCGGGCTGTCAATAGCCCACTAGACCCAACAACACCCCCCACCCTCCCCACAAAACCCCACCCCTCGTCACCAACGCCGCGACGCCATCTGTCAGCCAATCGCAACCCCCTCCTGGTTTTTTTCCTTCCCTGCATGACGCTTTGATCAACTTATTATAAATTAATCTCATGTCGTGTCCACTTTTGTGTAACCTGGCAGGCACGAGACAACTTCAATTCACCAACAATTTTTTTCCTTTCCACCTTTGGAATTTGTTATCTCCTTAATACATAACAAAACAACAAAAT
Organism: Geophilus flavus; assembly: GCA_034695885.1. NCBI lineage: Eukaryota > Metazoa > Arthropoda > Chilopoda > Geophilomorpha > Geophilidae > Geophilus > Geophilus flavus. The sequence continues at coordinate 3,669 of JAQFZO010000971.1, read as the reverse complement.
GTTGATTTTTTTTTTTTTTTGGCACAGACATTCATTTTCCAGATTTCTTAAGATTTCTAAGAAAAATGATTGTTGAAAAAGGAAAAAAATAAATAAAAATAATGTTTTAATGGTCACTAGGTCGATTTTATCGATTGGAATATCAATCAGATGGCGCTGCCATTAATTTAATAAATGGATGACCAGAAAAAATGAATGGGAATTAGTCAAAATGGATTTTTTTTATTGTTTGCAGATTAATTTGTGTCTTGAATGTGAAATTTTATGTTTGTTTTGTTGATTTTGCTTTGGCTATTAATAAAAAATAAATAACATTTATTTATAATATTTTGTAATTTTATAAAATTTCATGATATAAATTTCTCGAACAAGAACACGCAGTCTTCTCACATAGCATTATATATTGGCCCAATGTGGGACCAGTATGGCATGTAATTATTGATACACTTTTTTAATTAAATTTTACACCAAAAAATAATGACTTTTACACTTACGGTACTGAAATTTACACCAAAAATATTGCTTCATACACTATTTTTAACAGAATGTGAAATTACTGACTTTTACACCAATTAAATGTGGACCAATATTGCCGGTACATATCTTTGTTCTTAATTGGCCAATATATCTAATATACAATTGTACAAATGTGCACTTTGATATCGGTCTGATATTGTGGTCAATATGGGCCTAATATTGGCCCAATAAATCTCACACTTTAATATTGGCCCAATATTATGGCCTATATATAGTAGGACCAATATAGGCCCAATATTATGGCCAATATAGGACCATTTATAGCTAAAATGCAATATTAAAGCAATATTGGGCCAATATATAATGCTACTTTTGTTTGTTTTCTTTGATCGGTTTTCTTTTGTGTATTAATATTTATTGTTTGTCTAAATTTTAAGGTATGTTTAGGTGAATTAATTTATACTGCACGCGAGGAAATATATATGTATTTTTTTCAGGTGTTTTGGAATATGGAATGAGAATCTTTAATTAAAAAAGCAAAAAAAAAAATAAAAATAAGAAATAAATGTATGATTGGAATATTTTATGACTGAAGTTTTATGGATTGTGAAATGTTGAATATGAAAGAGTAGGTGGTTTGTTGACCAAGTGATTAAAAGTTTGTTTTTAGTTTTTGTTTTTAATTTTAAAAGTTGATAGGGTATATTTTAAGACTGATTTGAATCTTGACAGGGATTTTTGGCTTTGTTGTTGTGTGAAGTGGATTAGATTGCTGAGTGATGTTGACTTTGTATGAATTTCTGTAAATTTAGTGAAATTTCTTGATAAATTTAGGGAATTTTTTATCTGTATTCCTTTACAGAACAGAGAACTTTTTTGTTTTGAATAATTAAACCTTGTAAATAATAAAAGTGTAATTATATGTGTGTGTATATACAGGTCATTATACAGAGTGATTCGGAATTCGTAGAACACCATAAATATCTTGAAAAGTACTACAAATACTTTTTTTTATTGATAATGTGGTTTAATAATAAGTCAGGTATGCCAAATCCAATTATAAGCTCAAATTTAACCTTGGATGACTTCTTCAAGGTCATTTATTTTTTTAAACTTTTAAACCGTTAATGATAGGCAAAAACTTCCAATTACAAACTTGTACAGCACCCAAAAATTAGTGGAAAACAATCCTAACATTTCATGCTTCATTCAACTGAAACAGTTTGCACATTATATGTGATTACAATGCACCAAATTTCAGTGTGTGTGCTGCCCCCTTGCAGTGTATAACTTCATAACTATAACTTTATAAAGAATACCTCCATGTGCAAACTCACTAATGACAGATTTTTTAGTAGCATGGCCTTAATGGATCTGCAGGTATATTGTCAAAGTTTAATTGTACATTGTCTTTCAACAGATCAAACCAATTGTAAATCAATCAGTATTGATGTCTTAACAATGTCAGCTTCACACATGTTGAATTTGATGTAAATTTGTGGACAAACCTAGCCATTACAAACTTTTTTGTGGTTAAATGTAGCCTTTACATCAGATTTACAAACTTGAATCTACTGTAAACCATTTAAAATAAATGTAAATCCAGATTTACACATCATCTTTCATACCAACTTCCCACAATTTTACAAATGTCAAAGCTCAAATTTAACAATCAATTTCACATTAAATTGACTTTTGCAGAGCTGAAATTGTTTGCAGTGTCAACACTGGCATAAAAAAGTGTTGTTGTTGTTGTTGTTGAATAATTTTAGCTTATTATGATTCAAATTCCATTTCTTAGAGTGCAGAATTTCCCTTTTGGCTGTATTGAATTAGTTAGAGAATGTAGCATTTTTTTGCTACACTGCCATACAATTTGTTTACCTTTTACCAATACCCAAATGTCTTGTACTGTGGTTAAAGTGTGTGCATTTAACCACCTCATCCTGCATATGGACTGGAAATTGCCATTATCCTAACCAACAGAATGACCATCCATCACACTACAGGTAGTCTCCTTAATGGTATATGTAAAACAGGTAAAAATGTTGGCATTGACTTAAAGTGGATAAACTCACCTTAAAATGGCCTTTCAAAGGTCAACCTTATAGTATGTTGGTATAGATTATTCTTCTAGACTCAAGAAATTAAAAATTTATTTCATTAAATGTGCCTAAACTATTGACAGTGCTTAAAAGTCAACCAAAACTTGAATTCACTTGTCAGAGTTGATTGAGAAGTTGAGCAGAAAAAATTTACAAGCATTTCCCATTTTTTTATATTGTTGTTTGTGACTTTTCAGTATTGAATGAATGTTGTTTAGTTTATGTAAGGAATCAACCACATAAACCCTATGAATATGTATGAGGTGAGGTATCATAGACAACCCATGCTTATCAAAACTGGACTAGTATGTAATTAGAATAGAAAAAAAAATGTTAATTTTATTGATCAACTAGAGAAAACACCTCATTCTTTGACATGTGGATCAATTAAAGAGGGAATTGATTCTGGGAACTTACCTGTAATACAGTACTTCATTAGAATTGGTACTTTGATACATCAACTAATAACAAATAACTTTTTTGTGGAAATACAAACAGCAGTATACCATATACTATCTTTGTCTCTATATGAAGTAAAGGTCATAGGTTTAATAATTTGTATTTTCTTTCTCTGATAATACTGTAACTGCATTCAATATTTAAAATCAAAATCAAATATTGATTTTGACTTTTTTGATGCAATTTGTCATTATTTCACCATTTCACAGCTGCAACAGCTATTAATTGATTTTTATTCATTGATTTCCTTTGATTAGCTTAATTGTGCTAATATTTTCATCATAGTTACCATGATTTTTCTTTCAAAATGCAGACAAGTGAAGTAACTAAAATCAAAATAAAATCAATTCTTTAGGTCAGTTGTATAGAATTGTGTGTATTTCTGAGTAAATATTAGCATAATTAAGATATAGTAGTCACAGAAAATACAAAATTTGATTTTGATTTTTAAATAATTGAGTGCACTTACTGTATTTTAAGATCAAAATTTGTGAAAGTGCTTGCTCTACAAAGTGATTCAACAAACTCACTGAATCAGCCAATGAGGCTTCCTTTCAAAATGCAGACAAGTGAAGTAACTAAAATCAAAATAAAATCAATTCTTTAGGTCAGTTGTATAGAATTGTGT
>JAQFZO010000970.1:0-19030 GCA_034695885.1 Geophilus flavus | reverse complement strand
TGAGAGGTAAAATGTGTATTTAAGTCTTCGTCAAAAAGCCATACTAATTAAGCTTATCTCACTTTTATAGCATTGAATATGAATTTGCAGCAGGCACTTTTTCCTTTCATCTTATAATATCAAAATGTTTTGTAGAAAACTATCAAATGAGTTGAGATTTCTAAGTAATTTTATTTATACCCCTTTTGACTTTCGAGTCATGACTTGTCAGACATGTTTGATCAAGTAGTTGGTTTGATACAGATCAATATAAGCAGACATAACTTCAACAAAAAACTTTTGTCTCCTAAGCAAACAAAAATGTGTAAGTTTCTTTATGAATACCAGCCCTGATGATTTAGTCCTGTTTATCAACCGATAAAATAATTTATGTTAAACTTATTTATTCTATCCAATTAGTCAGTACTCGCTGCAAGCTCTAATATTGCATTAAAACCAGCATAATTATATAAATAAGAGGGGGTAATTGCAGTATCGGGGACCTCCAGCAAATGCATGAAAACATACGGTACTGAAACATTGAACAAACATTGCAGATATAAGTTATGCTGTTTATATGGCAAATGTATTGATAATACGCCTGTGGCTTTAAAACTTTAATCAAGAATGCTAATGCTTTAATTAAATTAAATATAATTTTTTTAAACTTTATTTACCAGTATGAATATTCCTAACTTAAAGATAGCTTTCCTGCAATTCGTGTACGTTTTTATAGTTTCCATATCTGCAAAATACTTTTCAGTAGGTGTAGATACGGTACTTATTATTGCAGATATATAGCATACATTGACAATATTGGTTCAATACATTTAAAAAATATGAAAACGTATATTTGCAACATACTGATACTGCAATTATGCGAATAATAGAATTTTCATCATGAAGAGGATGAGATTCAGCAAGCCTTTATAAAACTTGAATTTTCTTCTGTTTATAAATAATTTCATTAACGATCATGTCGAGCCAAATTTCTGTTTTCGTCCTTTAATCATTTCCATCCACTTGCCACCAATGATGAGGAAGGCTTCTTCTTTCATTCTTTCTTGGACATCTACCAAGATATACGTCATAAAGGCCGTATTCACATTCAGGGTTGTTGCATCGACCGGACTCCACGCATCTAAACAAAAATTCAGTAAAGACAAATTAGTTCCTTTTCATAATCTATCTAGAATTAATGAGAGAAAAATCAATGAAACGCAGTGATAAATAAACCATCGTATTAAACTGACCATTTTTTGGAAGAGGGAGGGGAGAGATAAGAGTAAACAACATTTAAGGCACATCGCTGGGTGGGTACTGATGTGTGAAAGCTTTCATTCTTATTTCCCCCATCCCTTTCCTGTTGCCTTAGAAGTAAAAAAAAAATACATCAAAGGTTGAAATCTCCATTTGTCACCAATAAAAATGGTATCAGGTCTTTTCATAAACAATAATACCATTTATTTTTTTAATGTATATTTTTATGGTTTTTCATTTTTTCCTCTTTTCACTTTAGGGAATTGTATGGTGATAAATAAAGTAAAGTTATTAAAGACCACTTAGAAGAGAAAAGGGTAAGGAAAGTAGTTTAAGAAAATATACAAACATCAACATCCATCAATAATGAAGCAAAGAAAAAATGTTTTGTAAACATACTCCTCCAAGGCTAAGAACATTTCTTGCAACTTGGCTTTACTGTGTAATTATCTGTTGAAAAAATGTAATGTGTGTTACAATCTACTTAGTTTTGTAAGAAATGTGTAGTACTTTGTGTTGTTTTGTAACATTTTTACAAGGAAATCATCAAAAATAGTTACTTGCTTTCATTAGAAGAAAATAAACAAAAAGCAATGGTTCAGTCAATCAGATTAGTGTTAATTAAGAGTAGTAAGTTTCTTTGGCATATAATAAAGAAACACACAAGAGCTTTTTGGTTCTTTACCAACTTGTAGTCTAATTAAAACATATCAGGGGAAAACCACAAGCAGTAAAAAAAACCCTGATCAAAATGAAAAGACCTAACAATCCTTCTAACTCAGCGGGTGTGCTTTTGAATGCCCAATCTAGACTTACTCGCTGTTACTACATGGAACACAGCACACAAAGTGAATACTGGCCCAATGTGACAATAAATGACTTCAAAATTCACCCAAGTGTGGTATCTTTTGTCTCTAGTCACTGCAAACTGCCTAGCTCAACTGACTGTGTGGATTTTGAAATGAAGCTGAGAATTCTGGCGGGTTGGCATTTTTATCTCTCACTATATTGCAGGGGGTCCACCTTTACGAGCCTTAGGCAGCGATTGGCTAAGACACACTCTTTACTCGGTTGTCACAAAAACAAGGAGCATGTGGGACATTGGCAATGTCCAATTTTTAAGCAACAATGGAGACACAGAAACAGAAAAATGAAAAAGTCAGAAGAGGCACTGATAGCTTCAGTACCAAGATGCTGCTCGGTGCCTACTAATGGGAGAAACAACATAGAGGTAGGGCTTGGAAGTTGCTTCCCTCTAAGATATATTGAAGTTTCAAACATACTACATGAGTAGAGTTCATCGTCTAATCTGCCAGAAAATTCCAGTATTAATTTCCGATACATCATCTGAAGCGATTGGTGGTATCAGAAGTAAATAAAGGGGGAAAAGTATGACATTAGGCAAGGGGCTAGTTTTCATCTGTCCAGTGTTGAGGCCAGACAGTGTCAGCTGGTGATAGGGAAACCTGAGAATACAGAAATGACAATTTCGTCAAGCCTTTTTCAGTATTTATTGTTCACTAAAACCTGAATGTAAACAAATAGTTCATCACTTGTCCGTTTGATGATTAATTCCCAAAAAATATTAACTTTTAGAAAATATTTTCCATATAATGATAAGCATTTAAGGTAATTCATTTATTGCTATTCCACAATTTAGTTGTTTATACTAATTGTGATAAAAAATTTAAAGTCAATAGTTTAAATTTAAATTTGTTTTTAAGTGCCAAAGTTGGCATTCCAAAAGCATTTCCAAAAGGCCTTTTTAATTTTTTTTAATTTTTTCCTAGCATAGAATTTAAAAAAAACATATTTTGTGCCATGTAGTTTTTAATTTCACATAAATCGCGCCAGTTTTTATGCAGAAAGAGCCAATATAAGTGAAAGGGTTTGACGACATTATAGCAGTGGTCTGCTATTTTCAATGGAGTGTCATACTTTTCCCCCTTTATTTACTTCCTGTAGTCACCAATTGCAAGGAGAGGGTGGCATGAGTGTGTTTATGGGGCGATCGAATTGCAAAACATTTAAGTGTTTTTGTGCTGGACCCATAGGCCAAGCCTAACAATTTGGTGGTCATTTGGTGCGCAGTTTCAATGCTGCGAGAGTCTGACACGTGTGGCCGCAGTATGTGTGTTTTTCACCTGTCCTTTGCCTCCTATCACACCTAAGTCTTGGTTTAGTCCAGTTTGATGTTGAGTCCTTGAAGTCATGGTGACTGATTGAAGCTGAGGCGCCTAGTCCAGGTCCGGGTCTATATACCCTTGAGTCTCGGGGAGAGTGTAATGTCATTTGTTTTTTTATAAATCGTTTCTTGTAAATCGGGACTAAATGTTCATGGGACAAAAAATCGTGAGGACTAACAGTAAGTGTCGCCAATTAAAAATGTTCTCGGGACGAACTGTCAATGGGACGAAATGTCGTGAGACGTACTGTCCAGAATACCATAGTTTTTCGTCTTTCGTCTTTCTAAATGGCGGCAGATGTGTCGTACAAGTCCAATTCAAGCGGTCAATATTTGCCTCACTAATTTGCATGACAAATAATACATGGTGGCAGCAATGGGATACAAACATATGTAGTTTAACTTTAAAAAGCATTATTATTGGTAGTATACGTATTGTATGTATGTTTTAGTGAAATCTAAGGTCAAAACCAAACAATTCTTGCACAGTATGTGTCTAAAAATTGAAAAATTCATTCTTCTGCATTGCACTGCAGAGAAAGTTTGTCAAATATGATTAAGAAAATTTTATCTTTATTCATTTTCTTTGAGCACAATATAAAGCAGTAAAAAAGTAGAAAATCAAGTATCAAAATATATACCAAATTATTTTTACACTCACAACTTTGTTCATATTAATTTCAAAACAAAATTCAATATAGCAAAATTTAAACTTTTTCCATGGCAGCATCTACTCTATTTACATAAACAAAGCTTTGTAAACAAAACAAGAAAGAAATTGTGTGAATTCAATCTAATCATTTTATGCAAAAAGTATAAAAACTACAAAGTATTTTATTACAAACTAAATCTAAAACTGTTCATTCACATTAATCTACATTGAAAGAGAGAGAGAAAAAAAGCACCAGCTTAATTGCAAACAAAAACATTGCAATTAGAACAATAACTTATTATAAACTGAATCAATTTCCAAATAGGAAAATAAAATTAAAAAACATTTCACATTCTGTGCATGCACAGACCAAATAGTTTTATCCACTTATTCTTTGTGTATGTAGTATTGCAACTAAATAATTATCAGAACCATATATAATACAATTTGAAAATCTTCAAAAAATAAATTACATTTCTTCTTCTTAGTCAAAGTTTGTAATCATTTGTACAATGCTATTCAATATACAAAACTTTCATTCTGCATCTATCTGCAATATAAACTCAACATTATATAATTTAATTTCAAACTATAAACTGCCATTTTCTTGTAACAATGTTACAAAACTGTTTAAATGTTACACAATTGTATTGAACTGACTGTTTAAATTATTACACAATGTGTAACAATTGTTGCACAACAAAACTGTATAATTGTTAAGCTGGGTTTCCACTTGTGTTTTCACTAGATACAACCAAGAATAAGCTTAAATAAAAAGAGAATGATCAACTCTCATACGCCTTGGACCATGTTTAAAATCTGGTCAACAGTTTTGACAGTATACAGTTTGGTGTACTAAATGCAAGTCAGATCAAGTGTTTAAGATTCAGGAATTAGCATTCTGACTTTACTTCCTCTAAATGGTCAAATTCGGTAATCTTCCTAGCGGAACGCTACAACTCGAGGACTGCAGAGACTGCCAGTTTGAAAATCTTGCTAAATCATTCAATCGTTAGTAGTGACAGGCAGTGTGTACAAAGGGTGAGCTTATGACTTGCGCTTACTGAGAATGACTCATTCGTGGTGGACAAGCCCCCGATCTTTATCACGAAGAAGGTTCAACGGGTTACCTGATCCTTCCTTCCTTTCAGTGTAGCGTAATTTTGACACTGAATGCATCGCCATCTAGTAGACTAAACTTGAAACTCTCTGAACTGAAATTTTAGGGCAAATAATCAACACCAGGTTGCGCTAATTGACTGTCAAACATGGTACCATTGGAAGTGTTAGAGTTGATAATTCTCGCCTTACATATTCAACACAACCGTTGCTAGAATGCAAAAGCAGATGCAAACAACAGCCAATCTGGAGCCAGATGGCTATCACGTGATGTCAACAATGTACATAGTCTGGCATTGCATAGCAACGTGATCACCCGATGCAATGGTGTGATCTGTGATTGGTCCAAACCTTGCTGCTTACAGTACATGCATTTACAACCTGCATTTACATCTTTACAGCTTGCATCCAGTTTTGTTGCGGAAAGCCGGAAACACAAGTGAAAGCCTAGCTTTACAAAATTATTGACCTAAACTATTTATGCTTTGCAGAAAATGACAGTACCAACTGGACTCTTATCTAGGAACAGTTAAAACTGAAAATTTGAAGAATACCAAAAAAAAAAAACAAATCAAATTTTTAAATTAAATTAAATAAAAATGGCTTTGATAATTCTACCCCATCCAATCCAATCAATCATACATTAGTCTTCCCAACCCAAGGATAAATGGAGGGACACTCCCCACACGTCCTAAAAGACCTCAAATCCCCTCTGAACGATACATTACACTCCCTGGAAATTCTACAAGTCGGTTGTCTCGGTTTCCCTTGGCACTGCCACGGTCCAAATTGTTTAATCTCAGAAAGAGGCGTCGGATTCCTCATCCAATCGATCAACTGCATACTCGTGATGAAATAAACATCATCTTGTTGCATCAATTCGTCAAAAAACCTCAAAAAACCTTCTTTTCTGTGAGGAATCAAAAACCACGAGGAATGGTAATAAAGTCCCAACGGCGCGCGATTCGATTCGTAGTGCCGCAGAAAGTTCTTTGTCAACATTTCGTAAACTCCGTCAGCTGTGGTCGAGTAGGAACAACTGTCGCCCATGCTGCAATGGCCGCCGTTTAGATCGGTCAAGGAGACCATTGGGATTTCCCAGAGACCCGGATATGAATTTTTGGGACACGGTGGAATCGCACAGCTGTGTGGGAGACCGAAGTCGAGAGTGTACGGCCATACTGGAGGCGTGTTTTCGAGGATGGTTACACTCGAATCGTACGTGAAGTTGTTTTCTTGGAGCATTGAGAACATTTTGTCGCCACCTATCGCCAAGAAGGGTGCGCGCATGCCCCGGATGTCGTCCGCTTTCACGCCGCCGTATCGGGCAAGGATTTCTTTTTGGCCGTAGATTTCGTCGTGCCATTTTTGTTTGGAGTAGTTTGCACCGTCGCCGTGACTGAAATTTGTGAATTTGTGAATTTAGAAATTGTTTTTTGGTTTTATTTTGTTTATTTTGTTTTGTATTTACCTGATTGAATGTGAGGCAATTTCGTGACCAGCTGCGTACATGGAGTCGACTTTTCCGTAATCTGTCCATTCGTGGCTGACGTATAATGTTGTTTTGATTGGGCATCCGTTTGGATTCGTGTGGCCGCTGAAGAAGAGTGTTTGGTATAAAGGCCAGTTTAGATCGTTGACAGCGTCGTCAAAGGTCAATACGATCATTTGTGGGGTTTCCGAAGGCGAAAATCCACCTGGAAATGAGAGATTTGATTGGTTTTTTGTCTCTTTGGGTTGTAGTTTGTTTGAATGAATCGGTAAAAAAGGTTTCAAGTCAAAATATTTCCCTGGTAAATAGTCCCCCGGGTATTTCGAGGTTGTATTCTTTGTTTTCCAATTAATTTTAGGGTTAAGGCAATTTTCCATGAATTTTTAGAATGTTTATGTCACTCCCTGTATAAATTTAACTGTTACTTCTTATGTAAGTGGAGGCTTTACATAATTTTCTACTTGATTTTATAGTGTTTTATCATGTCACAGGAGGTAATTTAGAAGGGATGTGATATAAACATACTAAAAGTTCATGGAAAATTGCCTAAACACTAAATTAGTTGGAAAACAAATAGTGAATGAAATCTTGAATTGCCTGATGGACAATTGACCGTATCCCATAAAAACACTTACCTGGATTGTCTCTTCCTCCACAATAGCAATGAGGCAATTGACAATAACTCGGATGACATTTTTTATCAGTTTTACCACCAGGACCACCCCTAAAACAAACAAAAACATCAAAAATCAGAATCAATACAAAAAACAATCTAAAAAAGCAAACAAACTTACATGATCGGTTTTACATTCTCCGGTTTATTTATCTGAAAATCCCTTTCCGGCAACATCGTCTGCATTTGCGGTTTCCTCGTCGACAGCTTCGGCAAACTATTCCACGCCGATTTCCCTCTCGAAGTTACCTGAGCCGGCCTTTTCGGAACAGTCGTCGGCCTCCTAAACGGCCGTTTCGTAGTCGGCGGCGGCGGCGGCGGAAGTTCTTGTTCATAATCATCCTCCTCATACTCCTGCAACTCTTCTTCATACGACTGATTCTCAGGAAAATCTTCTTCAACCGAACTTTCCAACATCTGCGACTGTATCGGAGTCGTCACTCTCCTGACCGGAAGTTCCGGCACTCTAATCACCGGCTCGAGGTCCCTTTCATCCGATTCCGTCTGTTTTCTACGACCAACAACTTCATCACTCAGATGAAAACGATTCGGCCTCGAAGACGTCAACAACGGACGTTGTCTTTGCGCAACCGTCGGTATCTGTTTCCTCGTCGTCGGTATCTGGATGTTGGGCAACGGGTTGAAAGACTTCTTCGCCGGTCTTCTGACGGTGGATTCCGTGAAGAACGAACGGTCAATCAGGTCGGAATTGTCGTCCCAGTTGCTGGATTGAGGGCGCGACATTAGCGGGTTGTTGTTCTTGTCGATCAACGTATTTTGCGTCGATGTGATTGCGTTGAAATGATCTGCGTTTGATTTTGCCCTTGAAATTGCTGAACTTTTGACCGTTGACACCAAAACATCTTGATCCTCGTCTTCCTTGTCGAAGAATCTCTTTGGTATATTGGCAACCGCTATCGTCCGACCGGTCGGTTTCGCTATTTTCTTGACGACGGTTCGCAACCGGGGACCGACACGAGGAACATCTTCGAAACTGTGCGACGTGTCGATCATAAAATCGGGGTTTTCCGTCGTTGGTTGCGTGGCGACAACTCGTCTTCTGGTGCCGCGAAGAGGTCCGGATTTCACCGGAAGGCTTGTCGTCGATGCCCGCGAGGCCACCCGTTGTTTACTCAACGCTGTTTTCAAGGAAATCGGCGGTGGATGCATGACAGTTCGGACTTTGGGTGTTCCTTTCCACGCGGTTATCGTCGGTTTCATCGTCGTTGCGGACTGTGTGGTCAAACTCGAGAATTCAACGAACTGAGGGTTGATTCCGACGTGTTGTCGGGGGATTAAGAGTTCATCAGAATCTTCTAAATCCTCCTGACTGATCACATCGAACTGCGCAGCCTCTTTCTTGTCCAGAATCGTCAATCCGGGACTCAACGCTTTGTTTATAGTCTTCACCGTCGATGATGGAATTCTGCTTCTGAGTTTTCCCGGTTTCCCCGTTGTCCTAATACGGATTTTCTGATTGGGATCTGTCCCGAAGAACTCGTCCAGGTGTTTGACCAGTGTCGAGGGAGGGGTTTTGGCCACGGGGACAGAAGTTGTCTTGACCAGAGGCCGGTGGAAACCGGAAGTGTTTCTAAAACTCGTTTTGCCTCTTCCAAAATTGGACTTGAAGTTGTTGGGTTGAATGATTATCTCTTTTGGGGCTTCCAGAAGCTTGGATCTTGCTGGTCTTAAGGTTGTTTTGGGTCTTTGGGCAGTTTGTTTGGGTTGTTGGGTGCCTCTGACCTTGGGTCTGCGAAATTTGGGTCTTTCAACAACCATTTCTAGGTCTTCTTCTCTCATTGGGGTTTCTACTAAGATGATTTGTTGCTGGGGAGGAGGTCTGGGGTCGAATTGTTGATTCATCATGTCTGGTTGTTGTATCCTGATTGAGGGAAGGGAAGGGTTTCTCATGGGTGGAGCTGGGAATTGTTGGACTGTCATTTCTGGGAATTGTTCCTTGGTGAATTGTTGTTGCTGTTGTTGTTGGAGGATGAATGGGACTTGGAACAGGTCTTGTCCAGTTTGTCCATGTGAAAAAGATAAACTTTGCCTACTTTTGGTCTTTCGCGTTGGCGGTCGCTGGAAATATATGTTTTTTTTTTTCAAAGGGAAAGTTTTTTTTAGTTTTAGGTTTTCAATATTTCACAAGAAAAAAAATTAATTTTTAATTGTTAATCCCATTTTCCCAGATTATAACCTCAAATTGAAAATAAACATTCCGTGAGAAAGTGTAAGTGAAGAGTTTTTCACAGGTAAGAACCAGTTTGGAAGACTATATTGAGGTAACTTCTTTGAAAAAAATGCATGTTTTTGATTTAATTTTGAATATGGATTTTCTTATGCTTAACTTGTTATGCATATTCATTTAAAGTAACCTAATTTATGGCAATTTCATGGCTTTTAAGATGAGTAATATTCCTAAAAAACGCCTTAACTGAGTAAATAGCCAAGAATGGCATCCAAAATGAATTCCTAACATTGCATCAAAAAACATTGAGGAAATCTTTGCTCAAAATACATTATTTAACACCAGTAAAAATAAAACATTGTTGCAAAGATTGAATCAAAAACATTATTTAACACCAGTAAAAAAACATTGTTGTAATAATTGCATCAAAAACATTGTTGTAAAGACTGCAGCAAAAACATTATTGGAAAGATTGCATCAAAATTTTGTTGAAAAGATTGCATCAAAAACATTGTTGTAAAGATTGCATCAAAAACATTATTTAACACCAGTAAAAAAACATTGTTGTAATAATTGCATCAAAAACATTGTTGTGAAGGCTGCAGCAAAAACATTATTGGAAGATTGCAACAAATATTGTTAAAAAGATTGCATGAAAATGTATCATTAGAAACAGGTGTTTTAAATTTATACTCATACAGTTAATGTGGTGGAAAGTTAAGTACAATATGATTATGAGTGAGAGCACAACTAAGAATCCCATCAAAAACATTCAAATATCTATAATGACATCTTTCACGCCTATGACTGTGGGAGGCCACAATGGGTGGTGGTTCTCAATCTTTTTCCAAGGAGAAAGAGAAGAGCAAATGTACACAATTAGTAAATGCATGGGAGTTTAATGGCCTGGTAGAAATAAAGGTCATGCACAGATGTGCATATTGAAAAATTCAAATCTTAAAGAAAAACTAACAATTGTGTATATTTTCATTAAATAGTGCAAAATATGAAAAGAAATACTTGTGCACTCTTGTGTGTTCTGGTTCCTGAAGTTTAAGCTAGTGTGAAGTACTTTTATTTCATTTTCAACATATTTAATGCAACAGTAAATTGGAAAATATAAGTGTGCTACATTAATCTGCTTTAATATTCAGTCAAATTACAGACATTCACTTATTTCAGTGATTTTTATATGAATTTTTATTTAGATTAATGCTTCTATTTGTATGTAATGAATAATGACAACTAGGTGCCTTTGATATTAGGGCCAAGCAAGAGGTAAAACCTGTAATTTCAGTCATGATTCCTTGATAATTTTTTATAGGAGTATGTTTATCAATTTTTCATGAATCATTGAGATTGAAGATAGCATAACTCACATGAAATATTCATTTTAAAATCATGAGGAAAGAAATAAAATGAGAAAGTCATGGATTTTGAATTGGTCAACGGTTTACGCGGTTTACGTATAGTATGTGGGATTGAATATTGTAGGGCATTTCTATGTCTTGTTGTTAAGATCCATTAAATGTAACATAAGAAAGGGAAAAATTGTGGTTTCATCAACAATTGAGGGCAGAAAAATGGAGAATACACTTTTGTTATCTCGTGGGAATGTTGAAAGTAACTATGTATATGGTCTTTAGAAGATTGATAAATAAGACTTTTTTCTACCATTCAACAAGTTTTGAAAGTCATCAAGCAGCAATAAAGAGCAATGAATTTCATCTTAAGTTGCTTGAACCTTGCTACTCTTTAAATCAGGTATATCACCAAACCAACTACATACACTCAGTCTCAATGAAAAGAGTGGATAATATACTCCAATTGGGGAGTTCCTGACATGGTTAAGTATAGAAATACTCCAAGCATGAAATGAGGAAACATTCACTAGCAGAAAGTAGTTGTTACACTCATTTTCTCTTTATTCCAGAAACTGATGTATAAAAGCCGCGTAGGTATATTTTAGAAAAAAATGTAATTTTACACTGAGTCATCCAAAAATAATGCTGTCAGTATCAGAAATCAAGGAAAATCATTCAGGCAGAGTTAATGGAAATTGAATGGATCTAAAAAGTGGAAATGATGACCTAAAAGGAAACATGTTTTAGAAATTTTCATGAAATTTCACATTTTTGAAGCTAATATGCCCTAAAAGGACCCTAGAACCATAAGATTTTTTACTTCAACTGGAAATCTATGTCCTGAAATGAGTTCTAATCATTCAGCATGTATAATTTCTATGAATTAATTTCTTTTATCAATTGCTAAATATAGAAGGTCAATATACCATTATTAAAGTCAGTGTCACTGAATTTGGCAAAATACATTTTTTACCATATGCAATGTAACCTAGATATTATCTTCATCTGAACTATATTTTGATTCTGAACTTGATGTCTACCACATCACTGGATGGCACTATCCCCAACATCAACAATCAACAACAACATTTTTTCCTGTCTCAAACAAACCACATTCTTCTTTGCTCACTTATCATGATTATCATTCTACATTGTTTAAAACCACAAACAAAGCTTGCTGAATTGAAATCAAGAGTTTTATCTCAGTACCGCATAACAAAAAGGATAATGACCTTAATAGGTTATGTTGTGTGTGATATGCATATGTGCTTTGGGTACAGTTTCATTTACAAAATGAATTATTTTTATTCTCAGTTTTCTCCAAGCATGCATGAAGTATAGTAATTTACACCCAAGTGATGAAACTATGTAAGAAAACAGTTTTTATTGAATTCATGAGGGAATTTAGGGTTTAAGTAGCCTAAATCAAAGGGAAATGAGATTTTTATTTCATCTTAAAGTGTTGAAAATGAATACCTTGATGAAATGTTGAGAATTCTTCATTAAATTGAATTTCTCAAGTCTGTCGTGTCTCGTGTGAATGAGATTTTTTTACATTTTTTTAATAAAATAAAAGGAAGAAGTAATTTTGTGTTATTTCCTTCCTAAATACTATGATGAAAAAGTGTGAGATTAAAATTATTATGCCTTTCAGGCGTGCTAATGTTTTTAACAAGATATAGGAACAACCTAATTTCACCAACGCGCTAAAGATATTATCCTTGAAAAAAATGTTGCTATAAATTTCATGTAAACTCAAAATTTATCCATTACTTGTTGGGTTTATCATTGTGTTTTGATCAGGCCAAAGGCTTTGGACTCCACAAATGGTGTTAATTCCATTTTTTGGGTGTTGTGAATTGTATCATGTGATTTTACTGAGTTAAATTGGAAATGTAACTCATTATTTAACAAATGTTGTGAACAATTTGATAAAACTACAAATTAGCAATGCTGTAACAATTAGACAAATTAACAATGCTGTAACAATTAGACAAATTAACAATGCTGTAACAATTAGACAAATTAACAAATGCTGAAACAATTGGACAAATTAACAAATGCTGTAACAATTGGATAAAACTATATGAACTAACAATGCTGTAACAATTGGATAAAACTATATGAACTAACAATACTGTAACAATTGGATAAAACTATATGAACTAACAATGCTGTAACAATTGCCGTAAGAATTGAATAAAACTACATGAACTAACAATGCTGAAACAATTTTCATAACCATTGAAAATTTATGATTGTTACAAAATGAAGACAAATTGTTACAGCATTAAACCATTGTTTAAACTAATAACAGAGCTAAAACTGTTACATTATTACCCAATTGTTCTGTCAACTCATTCTTTTTCTTCTTTTTGGGATAGTAAGGCCATTTTTAGATAATTTATTACTTTTTTGTTGCAAACATGTTTGATTCCTACATAATAATTGAAACTTAAGGCCAACAGAACACCTCTGACCTCTGTCAAATCTATTGTTTTACTCCAAAAAGGAACTTCTTGCCCACTTTCTCAAGCACCCAGACATAAAACAAACCTCAGGGTCCCACTTGAACAACCCAATGTCAATTCATATCAACAGGACAATTAATTTACAGCCCAAAACAATAAATCTCAACTATTATAGCTCTAACCTTATTTCTCCAACACTTAGAATTCATACAAGAAACCATAAAAATTGGGCAATAAACATTCACACTGGGCCCTGAGAGAAAATTTCAGGTTGCAAACAATTTAATGAGACCTTTTGATTTGTCATTCACAGTGGGAAAAAAGGACACACTTTAAGGTGGATTAATCTCAAAACATATCAATCAACCACTCTCAACTCATGTTATTAACCATTAATTGATTATTGTGAATGTTCTCACGCTTTGTTTTCCCAATTCCATATGAACAAAGTGTCAAAAAAATGGCATTTGTTCCATACTTGCACAAGGATAAACATATTGTAGTAGAACCAGTTTCAATTACTAGAAACAGATTTATTTAAACTTTTTTCTCTCCAAGGTTTGTATCAAGTAATGCCCTTGGAGAGTTCATTCTTCCAGTCAGTGAAAGGAGACTAAAACACATGTTTTTTAATTTAAGAAGGAAGTGACCTCCAAATATTGGAATAAAAAGTCAATCCGCGTCTTTTTTTCTTTCGCGTAGTTTCTCAATTAAACAGAAATTAAAATTTAATTTGTTAATTTATATTAGATGGTCATCCTGCATTTGTGTCACATCAGAACTTGTTTTTTCAGTCCTTTTTTATTTTATAATTATTTTTTTTTATAAAAAAAACTAAACAGGAAACGCCCTGTATTAACATAATTTAAGAAATTAGCATTCACACATAACCTTTATAGTGACATAAAAAGTTGCAGACATTTTGCTATCATTGATGATCACTTGTCATTGAAAATTAATTGAGATTAACTGAGCAAAATTTGTATCAAGGATTTGGTGGTGATGCCCTCAGATAACAGGAATTTGATTTAATTTTATGTCAACCTATGTCAACCTACTTATCAAAAAATATCTTCAGATGAGCATGAAAAACATGGAGGTCAATGGGAGAAAAAATGTATGAAAGTAACATTTCTAGGATGTTTTCTGTGACCTTACACACAGCAATTTATTGATCTATTTTGTCTTTTTTTTCTATATAAAAACTGCTTATTTATGATTCAAAGCCATGTTAACCAGTATTAAGCTGTTAGACAGGCTCATCGCTATTCTACGTAGTCAATTTATCTCTTGAAATTGGTTAATTAGGTTTTTAGCTTCAACCTACAAGTTTGAAATGTGGAGAAAAAAATTGATGAAAGTATACCATCCTTTAGTTAAAGGTGAAAATGAAAACAGTTGCTCTTGGTTTTGACACTAATTCCTAGGAGGAATGATGGAAATAAGCTCTTAGGAAATTTTTTTATTTTGATTGCACAAACCAAATATGGAGCAATAAAAAAATGTTTTTCCTGGAATGTTGCAATGAGTACCTTTCTAATGAGATTTACTGCAATTTTCTTGTTTATGTTGTGTCATTATTTTGTTTTGGTTTTTTACTTCTTGATATTTTCTGTTTTTTTGTATTTTATGAGATAATAGATACATTGACTAGACTTCTCAACATATAAACACACATACATAATATAGTACCAAAAAGATGTTTTTCAAGTTTTTTTACATTAAAAATTGGTGTTTTATGGTCACTGAGTACAAATGCTTTAAGTTTTGATAGATACTAATGTAAGTATACAATCTGATCAACTTTAAGACAACTTTATGACAACTTTCAACATAATTTCTTATGACTTTGGCCTTTCAGCTAAATTTTAATGAAATAAACCATAAAAACCTAAATTTTAAAAGTAATAACTCAAATTTCACATTTTATTTGACAAATATACTGTACATTTAATAAAAAAAATTGAAAGTTGTTTATTACTAACCCACTTCCCCTACACCACCTGTCCATGAGTTGAGCAATAAATACCTGTTTGTCCTAAGGTTTAATGACCCTTATTTAAGTTATTCATTTTTTTCATTTAATGATATATACAGTATAATAGATTTAATTAAAATTTAAAAAACTTTAAGTTTGAGTTCCACAAAAGACAGTAATTTTCAGGTCACAGTAAGAAAGGGTGCAATATATTTGTTAACAAGGCCATGGCCTTCAAGTTTACTTTACAGCACAAAAACATTTCTCAAATAACAAAAAACTTATGTAGGGTTAATAAAAATTCATCTAAATCCAACTTGACACACAATACTCAATTATATCCATCTAATTAACCACACAATTGACTTCAATTTACTCTTTCCAGTCTTTCTCAACTCTGGGAAGATAATTTTATACAATTTTCTTCTCACTGCATGAATTAACTTCATTTAGCATACAGTTTAAACCCTTAGGTAACACTTTTTATTTAATTTCTTGCCATTATTTAAAAAGTAGGAAAAAAATTTATTAGACCAAACAGAGTAATTTCATGTAGTACAAAAATGAGGTTGCAAGTATTTTTCCATTTGCTACTGTACCTGAAACAAATGATAATGGTTCTGCTTCAATAGACAAGGTTATCTGATAACCTTCTGATCTATCTATCCTGTTACAATAAAAGGAAATGTTTACTGAGTACCAAGAAGCAATTTATGAATTGCTTATGACTTGTGTAAAAAAAAAGTTGTTTGTCTCTTTCAAATGTTTTATCTCGACCAACCAACTAATTCGCTCCTAACCGACACTGACGTCACCACATCTCCAATACTTTCTACACAATATGGAACTTAATTTCCAATCATGCGATTCTTCTGTTTAACTCCGTGCAATCCATCTATTTATTGCAAACGGATGAGAATTTGATGACACTTTTTTGTTCCACTTCCAAATTTAATAGAAAGAGATTAATAAAAATTAACTTGCTGATTTCCTAAAACATTTTCATGAATAAAAAAGTTTGCAGTTATTTTGTAGATATTTTGCATATTTTTTCAAATCATTAACTACCAAAAATATTCTACATAATTTTTGTAAAAATTTTGCAAATTTTTTGCAAATTATTAGACTTAGTGCAATTCCGTACGACTCTGATTTACGTCAACGACAAACGGAAAATGCTTGATTTCATCGTATTGTGACGTCACAATGCCATGAGACACTCACAAAGATGTAACGTAAATCAGAGTCGTACGGAATTGCGCTAAGTCTCTATTAACTATAAAAGCAAAATCTGCAAAATTTCTGCAGAATTTAATCAAATCTGCATTTTTTTTGCAAAAAATCTGCAGATTTTTTCAGTTAGGAAGCAGCAAATGACATTCAAGACAATCTACTATCAGGATGGAACATCATAGCAGATAGTTTTATAGTTTTTGTGTTTTTTCATTTGCGTTGATTTGCGCAAACTGTCTATTATTTGAAATATTGGCAATTCAACTTTTTTGTTGAAATAAAAAAATTTGGGGGAAATTACATGTAGGTTGTATCAGATACAGTATGTAGGATGTTATTAAGGTTTATTGTAATTATATTGTGGTTTTTTGGATCATCATTTTCATTTTTTTTCATGGGTTTTTATCTCATCCTTTGTTTCAAGTAACTGGGTCACATTGTGAGGTAGAAATGAGAGTAAACAGTCAAGAAAAGAATGTGAGACACATTTTCTAATGGCGTTTTGGTCACTGAAATTGTACCACAAGATTCGCTTGGTGGCTCACACTTTTTGTTCAACAATTGATTTAGTTCCTTATTTGCTACACAGGCTGAATAAGGCAATCAGATGGAAAATGATTAAATGAGAAAGGCATTGCAATTGAATTCTTTTGACCCACTGTGATACTAAGGAATGACATTTGGAGATAATTGTAATTATATTAATTAATCATTGGAAATTGGTTTGTTGAATTGGTTTAATTAGTTGTTAGTGTGTGTTTAGAGTGGAATTGAGACAAAATTCCTTGGAAATTACTTAATTTTCATCATTTGGTTAATAAATGGATTGATAAATGTGAAATTTTTAGAGTAAAACGGATTTATGGCTTTTTATTAAAGAAAAAAATTAATATTGAGGACTACAGTTGTAATTCAAATTACACACAATGATTGGGTGTTGTAATAATGTTGAATTTATCGTTGTGGATAACACAGGTCTTTTTGCCCTAATAAATTACAACAATGTTTTATACACTCCTCACCTTTATACCTATTTGGAGCAAATTAAAATGACACTTCTGGTTGAATTTTGGTCCTGAAATTTTAGTGAGATACAAATCATGTGTAACTCTATTCTCTCAAAAATTTCAAGACCCAATTACAACCGGAAGTACCTTTAAATCACCCATAAAGACACAAATCATAAGAAAATAGTTTGCGCAACGTGTTTCTTATAGTTACAGTATAACCGTTCCTCATGTTTACGGTATATTTATAGTGTAAGAAAAGATATAATATTTTTGTATTTGCGGATTCCTCTTTTAAAATTACAGTAGGGGTAATCATTTATGTGTGAATCAATGTGAATGTGAAAATGTGAATGTGAAAGTGTGAATGCGAATGTAAACATCACAAAATCACAATCACCTCATGTGTAGCAACTTATTATGATGCCATTCACACATTCACATTCACACTTTCCCATTAGGGGTAATCACTAATCAGTTATGTGTGAATGAATGTGAAAGTGTGATTGTGAATGTGTGAATTACATCACAAAATCACACAATCATGTCTTATGCGTAGCAACTTTTATGACGTCATTCACACATTCACATTCACATTTTCACATTGATTCACACATAACTGATTACCCCTATTGATTCACACATAAATGTTACCCTCCTCTCACTCTCTCTCACTCTCATTCTCTCACTCACTCTCACCCTCTCACTCTCTCACCTAGGGCAGGCTATTTTAATGGACATTCAATATTGTCGGATTTTTATTCGCAATCCGATTGCGGAATTTCCATTCGATGACGTCATCGGAAAGGATCGATTATCGTAAAATCCGATCCGACAGGTCAGATCGCAACTCTAGTCAGGTCATGAGGATTCCCACACATAAACCTGTGAAAATTGATTACAGCACCATTGGACATTGTGTTGGGGTTCATACTCCACTCATTGTGAAACCCACAGATATGATCTCTATACCATTTATCATAGTGATGGTGTAAATGGGCTTCCTCTTCTCCTTCGCTCCTTTGAAGGGGCCTAGATAGACAGATAGATAGTAGGTTTCTATTGGCTTGAAAGCCACAAAATCTGGCATAGAAAAATTAAATTTTTTGTGGTTCTGATCCTTTATACCTTTGAAGGTTATTTGACTGTTTGTTTGTTTGTTTCTTTCATTTTGGCTATGCCACTGGCATTGACTGGGTTGTCCCAGTGCAATGGAGACAAATATTTGTTCTGATTAATAATTTTTTTTGATGTGTGTGGAACAGGGTTGGGTAGGAACGCGTTCCAAGTAACGCGTTCCTCGGAACGAGTTCCTTTTTGTAGGAACGGAACTAGGAACTCGTTCCTTTTGCTCCATGGGAACGGGAACGGGAACTGAGTTCCTTTTTAAATGGAACTGAACGGAAAACGTTCAGTTCCTTTTTTTTGT
>JAQFZO010000969.1:0-19035 GCA_034695885.1 Geophilus flavus | reverse complement strand
GATATGTCTGTTAAACATTTAAATAGTATATTTATTGTAAATATAAAATTCTGTATTAAAATATGTTTTTCTGTTTTTCTGGTGATGATAGTAAAGTAATTACTTGATCTGTTCAACCATCCAAATTTATCAGGCTGTACACATGACACTCGCAATCAATTCGGAGGATTCGCAAAGGTGCTTTCCTGCATGGCAAGCCTCTTCGAGCTTGCACGGTGCAACTCGCGCATGCGCAGATGACTAAAAGTTAGCAAAGTGGGGGCTGAAAGTTGTGTTGCAATGAAGGCAAATCCCAATGTGCACAACACGTCTTACGAATGTCATTATCTTAGTCCGCAGAATAATTACGGCTGAAGTGTCACACACATGGACGTCTTATTTATGATTAACGTATAAAAATGTTGTACTAACGTCATTTTAGGACGTAACAGTGTTGGACATTCTCTGGACGTCATTTTTAGTCTGACCGTCTCATATAAAAACTGACGTCCAGGGAACAGCTGTAATCAGAACGTTCTGGGCGTCTTGGATTTCCAATCCCGGACGTAATGTTGCCGAGTAATGGTCGTGTGCATTGAGATGGGCCTATTTACTTTTTTCAGTATCTAGTATTAAATAAATGATTAAAAAATTAAAAACCAATAAAAACTAAAAATTAAAATTAAATTATAAATATATAAAATAAATACCAAACCACAGCAGCAACTGATAGCTTAAAATTTGAATTAGTCTATCGGTTAATTTAAAAAATAAAAAATAAAAAATAACTTTCAATGTGCAGTAGCTCTATTTCTCCTGGAAGATGATATATAGCGCTACATACTCATGCTCAGATCAATTTGTCATGCAGGAAAGCACCTTCGTGGATCCTCCTATTGCATGATTAAATCAATAAAATGAGTTAAAACTATCATGGTTGTAAAAATAAAATTGAACATAACAACTAAAAAATTTCCTGTTCAAAAACCATCAGACAATGCGATATTTCATCATAAAAGTGCCAAAACAAGAATCAAAACCAAAACAAAGAAACAAACCGGTCGCGACCGGTAACCATCCATAACCATCCAGGATAATTTCGGAACAAGGATGACAATCTTTAGAACAAAATTTCCCCACACCATCATTTCGCCACCTGAAAACCAAACTCTCGAATATGCCGAAGATGAACTGTGTCGGCAGAATGAATCGCGAAAAATCCGGCAACAAATCCCCTCACAACGGCGAGAAAATACTAGCCCTCATCCTACACGCCGTGCGGAAAATCAACCCAGTGTTTGGCGCCAACCCCTCGCAGATTTTCGCCTACATCCGCAAGAACTATCGAATCCCGATCAAAGACGACAAATTGCAAACAATAATCCGAATGCTCCTGCGCAAATCCGTAACGTGGGGATTTTTGGTCCGAACCAAAAACGACAAGTTCCGCTTCATCACCGACAACCGTCGCGTGGCCACGGCGAGTTTGATGGTACTCACCAGGTCCAGAATGAACAACCGCTGCATCGACCTCAACAGCAACACCACCAAACTGACAACGTGTAATCACGCGAGGAAGGCCAATCAGCCAAGCAGATGCTCCGCGAACCCGTCCCGCGAAGTAAAACGGCCAAAAAACGTTAGCGTTAAGGTTAAAAACTTGAAACAATTTCTCAAAAATTGCTCCAAAATGTCAACGAAATGCAGTAACAATTGCAATCGTAATAAAAAGGCGTCGAAAGCATCGACAGTCTGCACAAATAGGTGTGAAACACGAAAGATAAAAAAACCCCACGTTAACGTTATAAATTGTCTAAAACGGATTAAGAAGTCGAATAATTGTAAAGTCGCCAGAAAGCGCCCGGTGGAGATGAGAAAGTCATCTTGTTGCGTCAAGGAAAAGGCGAAGAAATCGCAAAAGATGAGAATGGAAGCGGGAGTTATTGATAAATGTTCCATAAAAATACCGCAAAAAGTCAAAAAATCGGTGACCATGAAAATCGACTCTAGGAAGTCTAGGGAACTATTGTCTGTACTCTCTGAGCTCAACAGCGATACGTCGCTTGGAAGGTCGAAGGAGAAGTTGTCATGTAAGTCGAGAGCGGATAAAGAAACAGTGAAAAAATGTGTGTTGAAACTGAATAAAACGTGTAAGCGAAAGTGTCATAGATAGAGCCTCACAGTTCATCTTCAGTGTTATTTCATATTTTTTTGCTTGTTAAATTGACGAATATGTTGTATAATTAAATCTTGATCTTAATATTTTTGTTAGTTTTTAATTTGAAAAAAAGAAGAAATAAGGAAATTTGTTGGAGATTATAAAAATTTGATGTTTATTGTGCATTTCAATAGAATTATATTATTTATTTAAAAAAACTTTTCCAATTTTTTTCTGCTTGGGGAATAATTCCATTGATTTTAGGTTGAAGTCTAGTAGGGAGGAGAGTTTTCTTTTTGTGTTTTGACATTTCTTTTAGCTTTTTGGAAAAAAGTGTCAAGAGAGACCAAAGGATTAAACATTCACTTCATAGAAGACAGAGCAGAAGTTCAAAGATCACAGAGAGGAGGAAAGTTGAATTGGGCTATCTGTCAATCATCCTCTTCATGGAAAGAAGGGGTTCCGTATACAGTAAATCCTCTAATACGCACAATTTGCAGATTTAATTTCCCCCGTGCTTTATTAGAGACCCGCGTATTAATCGATCACAACAAAAAATTAAATTCTATCCTGTCATTTTTCAATTCTGTACTCATAACTTTGGCTCCTGCTCCAAAAAAATCAGATTTATTATTCCCAATGTGGATATAATGGGAGCTGTGGGGCCCCTTCCACGATTCTACCATCCGTGTTGTTTGTGGTGGTAGTTTGACCACAGAATAAAGATATAAAGATATATCTTTATTCTGTGGTTTGACGTTTCACTCTTGTCGTGCAGTGAAGCAAAATAAGTTAACACTCGGAAAAATCAATCACCATTTGGAGTGGATTTAAATGGTATTTCCGTGGTTATGTCTGAGTTTGTAGCAGGGGTTGGGAGTCCTGTCAACTCCACAAGTTACTTCACAACTGCAGCCCAGCCTCTCTGATGTGTGCGAAGTTGGCTCACCAATGATTTGCACCGCTGACTAGAACGATTAGCACTCTTTAGTACTCGGTTGGCATGACTTCATACTAAAATTTCAAATTAAATAAAAAGTTGTGAAGAATGGAATCAATAATAAAAATAGTAAAATGCAATGATTTTCATAATGAGGTCTTTAATTGAATTTCTTGAAATCCGAAAATTATTTTTTCCCCATATAGATCATTTAACAGAGACATCTGTCGCAAATCTCACTTCATTTGGTTTCCCCAAGGAGTTGAAACCCCTTGGTTTGAACAGTACTACCATCCCAACAAACAAACCTCTCTGAAACAATCGCCTCTACCCAACAAAAGGATTTAAAAAACCGGTCGCGACCGGCAACTACAGTCTCATTATCATGGCATTTCGGAACACAAAATGACAAATTTTATAAACAAAATTTCCCAATTCCTCCATTTCGGCACCTGAAAACGAAAATAACCTGAAGATGAGCCGTGTGCGCAGAACAAAAACCAGCAGCGTCGGATGCCGCTGCAGGAACGTCCACAAAGACGAGAATGTACTAGAACTGATGTTAGAAGCCGTGCAGGAAATGAACTTTACCTACGGCGCAACCCCAATGCAGATTTTCGAATTCATCCGTAAACACCATCAAGTCCCGATGAAGGATAGAAGATTGCAAAAAATCATACTACTGAACTTGAGAAAAGCCGAAACGTGGGGATTATTAACTCGCACAAATAAGGACAAGTATCGCTTCGTCACCAACAACCGTTGCTTGGCCAGGGCAACTTTGATGTCGCTCTCCAAAAGCAGAAGGAGCAGCACGGCCAGTATTGATAGTCAAAACGCCAGTATTGATAGTTATAACAGCAGTATTGAAAGTCCTAACACCAGTTTTGATGGTCAAAACACCAAACTGATCAATAAATGCGTGACTAAAGCCCATCAGCCAAACAGAGTCGTAGCGATCAGCCGTCGACCAGCGACAAAGAGAAATAAAATCGTGGCCAGAGACTCTATACAAGTTTTCAAAGGACGCGCCAAGTCGGCGACGAAAATTGGGGCCAGGTCGGTCTCGAAAATTGGGGCCAGGTCGGCCTCGAAAATTGGGGCCAGGTCGGCGACGAAAATTAGGGCTAGGTCGGCGACGAAAATTGGAGCCAGGTCGACCTCGAAAATTGGGGCCAGGTCGGCGACGAAAATTGGGGCCAGATCGGCGACGAAAATTGGGGCCAGATCGGCGACGAAAATTGGGGCCAGATCGGCGACGAAAATTGGGGCCAGGTCGGCGACGAAAAGAATTGTGGCCAAACCTAATAAAAAGGTGCCGAAGCAGAAAAACAGGACGAATAACGTAAAAGCAATAACGAAACACCGTAAAAAAGGTGAAATTTCCGTCAAACAGGGTCTGACACGGATTAGAAACAAGGATTATTCGAATGCTTTGAAAGTCGTCGCCAGAGCACGCCCGGAGGATGTGAGAGCTTCGTTTTTCGGGACAACTAACCAGAGAATGCAAAAAGTGAAAGCATGCAGAGCGGAATTGGGTAGAAAAAATAAAAAACCGAAAAAGGACGACGCGAAGTCACTGCTGAAACCGAAGAAAATCAAAAACGTAACAAAAGCGCCGCTAAAACCGAAGAAAATCAAAAACATAACGAAAGCGCCGCTAAAACTGAAGAAAAGCAAAAACGATGTGAAAGCGCCGCTAAAACCGAAGAAAAGCAAAAGCGATGTGAACGTGCGATTGATTCGCCCGCACAGGGTAGTGTCGCAGAAAAAGATACTTGTACTGCCAACATTGTCAATTGAATCGAGACCAAGGAGGGTGAGAACTATTAGAAGACTAGATAAAATCAAGATGTATGTGAAATCGATCTTGAATAAGTGTAAAGCAAAGGTCAAGAAGCGGTGACAGCTCCACAGTTCATCTTCAGTGTTATTTATTTGATGATTTTTTTTACTGTTAAAATTGAATGCGTTGTATAGTTAAATCTCTAACTTAAGATGTTTATTAATTATTAATGTAAAAAAAAGAGGAAATTTGTTGAAAATTAGAAAAATTTGATATTGATTGTGCATAGTAAATGATTAGACGACTTTATTAAAATTTGTTTTTTATTAGTGTTGTCTTACGGGAGAATCCTATTTTGTTCTGGTGCGAGAATGCATGGCGGGTAAATCCCTTAAATCTGCCCTAGTGCAGTGTCAGTTCTAAATTCTCCCACTAAGATTACAACATTTAAATGGCCCTTAAATAAAACTTGAATTAATGAGCGATTTTTAAACTTTTTTATGTGGTGTCCTCTGGTACTAAAGTGTAAAAATATCTCCATTTGCATAATTCTTATCTTTTGTTGATATTATGAGCCTCCATATTCAGAGAGCAGAAAATCAATACTCTTTAAATATTTGTTCGGCCTATTGACAGTACTTGGAACTAGGCATTTGTAATGTGGCTAGCACTGACTGTGAGTGAAGTGAAGATTTTTATGACCATTGTGGTTTACAAAGACCTGCCGTTGATTATGCATGGCAATTATTTTACGACGGTTTCGTACTTTGATGTATTTAGTACTTACTCTGTAATTCGACCCACGCGCAGAGAAAGGAGGGCTACCGCAACAGCAACCGCCCTTCGCTATCCCACTCGTATTTTCCGCCGAAGCTAACTTCCTGTTTGTGGTTATGTCATGGCAGATGGCGTCGTCAGCTACTTCTTCGATTCAGTCTCCTGGGCGTCGCCATTGCAACCATGTGATTGGTCGGAGATCATTTTTGAAAGATATTTTGATTTTTCTGTTTTTAAAATCTTGAAGGCTAAATAAAAAGATTTCAAAAGATGAAATTAATAATAAAATTACCATAATAAACAAAATTCAATGATTTTTTTTTAAATTAAATTTATTGAAGTCTGCAAACATTTTGGAATCCGTTGAAATCTTTGACAAATGTGTAAAAATCAATAAAAATCAAGAGAAATCAATGAAAATTATTTTTCCTCATTGTCAAAATCACATTGAGAAACCTCAATTCAACACAAGGATACAACGCTGAGCCACTACAAGTCATACAGCCTCTAAATAAAAAAACCAACCAACAAATACATTTTTAAAAAACCGGTCGCGACCGCCAACCCGTCAATCTTGCCTCTAACCGGCCTTGGTGCAGTTCGGAACATACAAAATGACAATATTTTGAAACTAAATTTCCCAATTCCTCCACTTTCGAAAGCCCTGAAGATGAATAGCATTCGCAGACCGACAGCCAGCTTAGGATGCATGAGCAGCAGGAACTTCCAGAAAGACGAGAAAATATTAGAAATGATCTTAGAAGCCGTGCGGTACGCAAACCCGGGCTGTGGCGTCAGCCCTACGCAGATTTTCAACTACATCCGCAAGAACCATCATGTCCCGATGAAAGCCCAACAACTGCAGAACGTCATTAAAATGTTCCTGATAAAAGCCGTAACGTGGGGATTTATAACTCGCACAAAAAACGACACTTATCGCTACGTTACCAGCAAAAGGCGCGTGGCTAGGGCCAGTTTGATGGCACTCTCCAGAACCAGATCAAATTCCGGAGTGGAAAAGGCCAACGAGAAGGCCTTTGAGCCACGTAGATCAACTTACACACTCCACGAGTCGAAACGGCAAAGTGTTATTGCGATGAAAAACTGGAGACAAAGTACGAATTTCTCCAAACAATCGACGCAAAAGTTGTCGAAACCGAAAGTCAGGATGAGTAACGTAAAAGAAATGACCAAACACCGAAAGAAATTGTTGAAAAAACCCAACATTTTCGTTAGACGGAGTCTGAAACGGTCCAGGACGACGGATGCTGTGAATGTGAGAAATTCATCTATCGGGAGAAATGGCAAAAAGACGGAAAATATCCGAAAGAAACCGGAATTGTGTGATAAACATTCAAGAAATATGAAATCCATGGAAGAAACCAACGTGCAGGCGCTGCCAAAACCGGTAGAGAAGCGGGAGACGCTGCAAACGTTGCCGGCAGAGTCTAAAGGGTCATCGGGGAAGGTGAAGTCGAGTAATGAATCGTCGGAGAATGTGTTAAGTCTGGATAAACTCAAGTCGTACGTCAAATCGGTGGTGAAAGCGTGTAAGGGGAAGTAGGTACCGGAATGAGTGAAAGCGCTACAGTTCGTCTTCAGATTTTTTTTTATTTTTGCTGGTTAAATTTATTGGATGTGTGTTGTTTAATTAAATCTTGATTTAAAGATTATTAGTACAGCTTTTTTAATACGGTATGTAAAAATTGTTGGAAAATTTAAAAATCTGATAAATAAATAAATCGGATTTTTTTTATTAAAATTTGTTTTTCAGTTTTTTCTCGTGGGAGTAATCCAGATTGATGTTTATTGGCGGGTTGTTTTCTTGTCTTCTTTTGGTGCTTTGACGGTTTTCGCTTTTTTCTGGTTGTTGTTGGAGTTTTCTTGGGCCCATGAAGAGAGTTAAGCTTGTTATTAGGATTAAAAAGCCTCCAAGACATAGGGCTATTATGGCTGCTATAAAGCAGAAGTATGGAACTTGTTTTGTGAGGATGTACAGCTGGGATTCCGTGTCTTTGTCTAGTTGTGCTGTCTGCAATTAAAGTTGTTTTTAAAGGGGTGATTAGGTTTTTGGGTTGTTTAGTGATGCAATTATTGGAAATTCAGTTACAGTGTAGATTGATAACAAAATTTTGTATTAATTTGGATAAAGTATTTATAAAGAAGCTATAAAAATTGTAAAATTTAGGAGAAAAAACATGTTTACCAGCTGGAATTTCAATGAAATTCAATAATAAACATCTTGGAATTTATGTGAAAATGTGTATCATCAAGAATTTAAAAAAAAAATAATCCAACATCTTGACATTCTTGTATTTTCAATTTTTGGTTGAAATTATGTAATTTCCAATAATTTGCAAAAGACACATTAACAACATTACCTCACACAGCCAAAGGATTGGCATCATCACTTTCCTCACATTGTGAAATTGCCTGAAATATTTTGTGTTGTTATCATCAGTTAAACATAATCTGTAAAAATCAAGTCCGCAGCCTGGTGCCCTGCAGATTAGTTTGCATATTTCTGCAGATGGTGATTTGCAGTTACTAAATTCTGCAGCCAATTTTACAGATCAACTGCAGACAGGTTTTTTACTGCAGAAAAAGTTTGCAGCAACATACTGACTGAATCTGCAGAAAAAAGTTTGCAAAATTCTGCAGACACTTTCAACTGGGTTGAACCGTTTAAAATGAACACTAACACTTAATCACTATCACTTACTTTACTCTCTGAATTGGCTCAAGTAGAATATTAATCTGAAACCTGGCAGCAACAGACATGGGCACTCCAGTTTCCTATTCAAGAAAACATAATCAAACACCTTAAAGTCAATTAAAAACCTCAACTTACTGGTTGAATTACAACAAAAGTATCATGTTTCTCCTTATTTGGCTGCAACCCGTCCACTCCAGTAGTTAAAGACAAATCACCGAGATAAAAATGTGGAAATGAAACATACGCAGGAGCTAAAAACCAAAATTTCTTAAATTTTTGTAATTGAAATAAATATTTTTTTTTTACCATTTAAAACATCACTTTCATCAAAAACTCCACTGACATAAGATTTACCCTGCCTCTCATAACACTTGTTTGAAGGATTTATCGATGAATTTGCCAGAGTTTTGAAATTTATTTCATATCTATGGCCCTCTAGACTACCATACTTCTCATCTGATTTGAAATCCAGTGTCATACTTCTGAAATTTAGAATAAATTTGATTTTTTTTCTTTCAGCGTTTTTACAAGTTGGGATTGTTTTACCGCTTTAAATCCGAGTTGAATACAGTTATGGAGGCTTGTTTAGTGTGGTATGGTGGCCAGATCTCTCCTATGGTGCCCGAAATTTGCTTGCAATTTCCCGTCCAATATGGCAGCTTTCTGAAATTCCGTTAATTAAGTGATTTTACAGCTCCTGCACGTGATTTATGATGTCTCACCTACTTCCCATCCAAGTATCGACTTTTGCGAGTTTGGAAATATCATCTTGACCAGTAAAAATGGAGTATCGGCCATCGTGGCTGTTGTTTTTCTATTAAAAATGTGTTATATATATTATTATTATTATGCCCTCTATTGAAATCTAAATCAATTTTTGACTTCCAGTTTGGCTAAATCCATTTCTAACTTCTAAACTATTAAAGTTACGAGAAAAATCACAATTACAATCTTGTAGAGCGAGATCTGATTACTTTAAAAATTATTTTTAAAATTTTTTATCCTAACGTTTTCCTTCCAAAAGTGCAAACAAATGATGAAGTCATTTTGGGAGATGACCATTGCAGGAAAAACTGAAGGGCAGCCTTTGTGCATTTTGTAATGTAACGTTGCGCAAACTGTCTATTACTTGATAAAACCATCCGAATTTATCATATGAGACACTCCAATTCAATTGCTTGGCTAAATCAATAAAAGATGAGTTGAATCCATCAAAGAGCCACTCGCTGACTGAATGGGTTGCGAATACTCCATCTTGGAACATAGTCATCGACTCCGACACGACGTCGGTGAAAACTTCGTCCATGTCTCGAACCATGTATGCCGCAGTCTTAAAAAATAGAATAGTTTATTTTAAAAAATTGTAATTTTTTCTTTAATTTTTTAATTTTTATTTTTTACTCACAACGACTGGAACGTTTAAATTGATCACTTGATCTGTCAGAGATCCATTCGACAATTCGGGTGTG
This sequence comes from Geophilus flavus, assembly GCA_034695885.1. NCBI lineage: Eukaryota > Metazoa > Arthropoda > Chilopoda > Geophilomorpha > Geophilidae > Geophilus > Geophilus flavus. The sequence goes on along the minus strand of JAQFZO010000969.1, from coordinate 9,210 downwards.
AAAAACCAAGTTCTGGTTTCGTTAAAGGCGACGACTGTATCTTTTTCGGAAAATTTTAGATCGACTTTGATTCGATGTTCTCTGATTTTAAAAAAAAATTACAATTGTGAGCGCCTTTTCATGACATTTCCGGCTTGAAACCGTGCATGACTGCACCTTGACCGGAAGTGCAATTTCAATGCTCTCAAAATTGTTATTAAAAAATTAAAAATACAAAGACAACATATGCAGCACTTCCGGTTGAGATAGTTACTAATAATTACATGCTCCCCCTCCTACAGACAAACCAGAAGTACTTTTAAATGGAAAAACTGGAAATTGTGTAATTTCGAAGACTTCCAAAACCTACTTCCGGTCAAAGTAGACCCCTCAAATTTCATGGGAACTTTCACACGCTCTTGCATGAGATGTCCCTGAAATTTTAAGTTCCCAACCATACCGGAAGTACCATAAACAAACGCTCCAAACCACTTTACCTAAAAGTGTAAGGTCCAAGTTCTTGTAGGATAGGCTTTGCTGCTTTACTGACAACATCCTCAAAATTTGTACAATTGAACAAATATATTCGTAAATATATAGGCACTGAAGGGTTGATCCAATTTTCATAAATTGCAGAACCAGGAGCAATGATAAGTTTCTGGAAAGAATTACAAGTATAACACAAAGCATTTCGAGTGACAAAAATTTGTCAAATTTCATTCATCAATTACTTGTTCAATGTATGCTTCCATCGCCAATTCGAATCCAAAGAAGAGAAAAAATCCAGAAAATAAAGTAAGTATGATTAAAACGAATAAGCAGCATATTGCGACTTTCTTTTTTCCCATTTTTACAATTTAAATCCCAAAATTCGAAGTACACACGAAATCCATTCCTCCATCAACTGAAACAATCATCACAGATGACGTCATATAACGTGCTAACTACGAAAGTCGAGAATAAACCCAAGATTTTTATTTTATCAGTTAAAATTTTAGGACTTTATAGAAATTTTGGAGGAAAATGTATGCAGGATTTATAAATCTCAAATTTTGACTTGCAGATTCACAATTTATTAATGCGATTTAAGTGTTAAATCTTGGAACTACCGTAACTAATTTACATATGTCATCAATTTTTGAAGATTTAATAAGATTTAAAGGATTTACAACGATTTATAAATCTTAAATCTTTGCCTGTGCGCACATCACGGTACGGTAGCGCAGATTTACAGGAGTGTTGTGCTCACTTGTCAGTTGTTGCTTACCATTACCTCCGACATTTGACACCAGGGGAAAAAGTTGTGGTAAAAATAGGAAGTAATAAATAGAAATTTTGCAGTTTTTATTATTTTTTTATTTGTCGAGGCTTAATGAAACTTAGTGAAACGCTTAACCCAGATGAGAAAATTATTTCAATTCACAAAACAACATTCTACAGAGATATATTTTCACGTCATTGTAACACCTAATAAATTCCGAACTAATTCATACACTAAATAACTGATGCTAACAGCTGGAATAACTTTTAAAAAAGTGGGAACCATTCCTCTGTACAAGCCAAAAAAACCATCTTTCTGTAATATCGTTAAAAATTCACCAGTCATAGTGTTCTCAGCCCGAAGCTTCACAACAGCTGCAATAAACAAAACCAAAAAAAATAAAATAAAAATTTACATATCCCAAAAAACTCCAAATCACATACACTGAGCTTGTAATCGCGTACGAACGAGTGCAAAAGGGTAACTTGTCATTTGTCCAACGGTGCTACTTATAGTTCCGCACAATAAAATGGTGAGACCGTAAAGAAAAGAATGATGATCTATTTCCGCATTGTCGTACCGCGTGAGAAAATATTTTTTAATTGTCTGAAAAAATTAATTTTTTCTAAGAAAATGATGGGTCACTTCAGATCTGGACCGAAATTGGTGATCGGACGACCTAGGACTATTATCTCATGGGATGAGACTTGCTGCAGATCTATCGACTGTTTGTACAGTGCAAATGCTTCCAATTGTGGAAAAAATTGTCAGACAAACACCTTGTGAAACGGCAAATTCGTTTTTCACTAAGCAAAATGTGTCTTGGTGGATCTCAACACTGCCAAAATCCAACTGCAATTATATAAATTTCTAGTGCATCGGTTTTACTAAAAGCTAAAATTGTCACCCGGAAAATTCGAACCCAATCGGCCCCAAACAGACCCCTGGCGTCGTGTTAACCATTTTCCAAATGATGTCACTAGGGGAGTTTTGACACTGCGTACATACACCGACTCATCGGGAGTCAAGTCGGGATCCAGGGTTAGGGTACGGTATGAAATGATAATCCTAGGCCGGACTAAACTCGCCATTCATATTTCTATGTCCTGTAAATCTTCTAATAGTGCACCCGCATACAACTGTATTTGCACAATTAAGATTTACCCCGCGCTTTATTAGAGACCCGCGTATTACAGAAGACTCGCATGCGATCACGACAAAAAATTAAATTCCATCGACATCGAGTCATTTTTCCAACTTTGGCTCCTGCTCCAGGAAGTCTGATTCATTTTTCCCAATGTGGATTATAATTTTTCGCCAGATCCGAGTTCCAAACATTGTCGTCCTAAAATGACGTTAGTACGACAGTTTTAAGACGTCATATCGTAAATAAGATGTCCAAAAGACATCAATATGTGGGACACTTCAGTCGTCATTACGACGTCCTGGCGTGCCTTTATAATGACGTCCCTCAGACGTGTTGTGAGCATTGGGACAGGTATAATTTCAAAATTTTTTAGCTGCAGCTTAAATATGATATCGAATTTGCGACGCGCCATGTCGAGTTTCAGTTTAGAAAAAGTCCCGAATTAGCCACAAGTCAATCTCATGTCAAGGTCTCTATTACAACACCCCGCGTTACAATAGAGACCCGTGTGCACAATTAGAGGATTTACGGTATCTTATGACCTATAGCCATTCGATTAACATAAGTTATAAGTCATAAGATAAGTTATAAGTTGCATTAGCGCAAACTCCCTAATATCAAACCTCGTATACGGTTAAGTCGATGCCAGCGTATGGTATTATACCAACGACGTTTGGTATAAAACCTCTATAGAAAGCCATAGGGCCTTCCAGTCTGTAAATTTGCGTAAAAGCGTGTATGATGCCTTTGTATTCCCCAGTCTTTCGCAGAGCTAGACGTGTTTTCATTACCTAAAAACGTAAAATTAGTCCAGCGAATGAATAATGCAATAAATAATGATACAAAATGTAATTTTTATGTTTTTTTTTTGTGATTTACTTCTAAGGGATAGATCAATAGCTGTGCAAATGCTCCGGCTAGGGATCCTGCAATTAATCTTTCATGCATCTGAAGTTCTTCATGACGCCTATTATCTCTTTCCGCAAAATGAACTTTAATCTGAAAAAATTTAAAAAAAAATAAATATAAATTTTCAAAATACGGTAATTGAAAAAAATAATTCAATATTTCGAATTTCTAACTTGTTCGTAAGCTGAAAATTTAATGGCCGTTTCTGGAGTTATCTTGAGTACATTTATGCCATTTCCTCGCCACATTGAATAATAGCCGCCCTCTTTTATCATGTACGTAAAACATCCTTGCAATGTTTGTGTGTGGTGCTGGGAATGAACCTAAAAGGAATATATTAATAAAAAATAAATGCTAAAAAAGAGATTAAATGAGGTACAAAAGTGAAAAATTGAATTAAAGAGCCGAAAAATACGATTTCTTCTGTTTGTAACAAATTTAACCTAAAAACTGCCTTAAAATACCAAAAGCTCGTAATTTTTCACATTTTGCAACATTTTAAACACTTTTTCACTTTTATTCTACCAATAAACAATACATAAATGTTATTTGTGGATGTCAATCAATGTCTTCAGACATACCCCCAATTTTTAACCTGAAAAAACACTTTGATTCGGTCCAATGGCGCCGTGCACGTACGAGAAACAGCCCCAGCAATGCCTCCCGCCACCAAATGTTTTATCCAAACTCCCTTTTCTTTCTCAAGCTCCGTGAAGTCATCGGGGATCAAAGCATCTTCACCTAGATCAATTATCTGAGTGAAATATTAAATTTAATATTAGAAGAAGCGTGGTGAAATTGGTTTAAAATTCGTGATACCGTTGCGTGCTTGGCCCACATGTTCATCACGGATTGCAAATCCGATTTTCTAAACAGTGCTTTATGGATCCTATGCATCAATTTGCGGATAAAGCTCATTTCTTTATTGTCCTTGCGGATAAAGTTCATTTCTTTATCGTCCTGGGTCATTTTGATAAATTTTGTTGGGAAAGTTACATGTTAATTTAAGGTATTTTTACATTTTATGGGATGATTTAGATGTTACACAGTTTGGAAATTTTTTTACGAGCTCGCCATTTCTGAAACATGTGACGTAATAATATAATTGAGTAACGTACTTTTGTTTGAACAGCAAATTATTGATTGGGTAGTTTAAAAAATTATAGAAATATACTGGTCGTGATAAAACCCGGCACCAAGGTTGGCCTATATACCACCGAGGCCATAGACTAGTCAAAGATTCGTATTTCCTTACTATCAATGCATGGAATTTTACAACTTAAACATCAATTTATTAAGTAAAAACAAATTAATTAAATAAATTAATATACAATAAATTCTTATAAACGAAACATAAATTAATGCAAAAATCAATTTCACTCGCAATTTCAGATTTTATCACGACTCCATTAGTAACAAATATCAAGAATGGATACACTTATCCATTCTTGCAAAGATCGACAGCGTGCATTCGATTAAAGATGCCAGGGAAAAAATCTGCAAGCAGTTTGCGAGAATTGACCCTAAAAGCGACAGCAAAACATATCATGGAGCTGAAAAATAAAGCGAAACAACTTCCCTACAATTTAATCGAAGAACTCTTAGCCAAAAAACTAGAAATGAAACACCCGCTACCATCCGACGTTTTCATCCACCCCCAAACGAAAAAATTATGCAACTTACACGATTTCGACCTCTCGAATTCCAGACTCATCGACAAAATATCACACACGTGTAAAAAATTAACCAAACTATCCACTGGACGCTGCAATTTCACATATAGTGAAGCAGAAAAATTAATCAAAAACTTACCGAACATCACAAGTATTTGCTTGAGCACAACAAGTGGTGTGACGACCATCTTTTAACAACAATCGGAGACAATTGCCCTCTGTTGGAGGCACTCGAATTTACTCTTTGCAGATCCGTGACCGACGTTGGACTGCGCAATTTGCTCATGAAAAATAATCTTATGCGACCAGACTCGAAAATTCAAAGTTTGGATTTGCACGGATCGTCAGTGACACCACAAGGATGTTTGTTTGCATTAAAATCGCTTCCTCGTTTGAAGAAATTGTGTTATCACAGATGGGACCTTGTCATGGCTCTCTTGGTGGCATCGCGCACTTTCGGGATCGAAGAAAGTTACGAATTACGATTGTTAGAAACGTCGTTCGGAAAATGTAGGCAAATTGATTTGTTGACTGCCTCAAAAATTTTCCCCAATTTGGAATCGTTTTACGGCAAAGGTGCCACAAACTATGACCAATATCATATCGTCATCGCCCCGGCATTACGTAACACAAATGATCATGTGACGCGTTTGCATTTGACCAAAATTCAGCGAGTCGATATCGAAGGAATTGACCGGCATTGTCCGCGATTGAAGTATTTGTCTGTGACAGATTGTACTTTTTGCACAGATTCAGAGAGAAAATGCTGTACTTTTTGCACGGGTTCAGAGAGAAAATGCCAGTTTATAAACTTGGAAGTATTGTTCATGTGGTTCAGGACCGTTCCATGTATCTCTGAAGAACTTTTAATTCTTTTTTTATCGAAATGTCCATGCTTGTTGTCTATGCAATTGATGAATTGTCCAGTTTTGAATGATTTTCTGATAGAAAAGTGTGTAGCTGGCAACCTATTGAAGTGTTTGAAGTATCTTCAAATTTGTGATTGTAATTTTCTCACAGTCAGTTTGGAAGGTCTGATGAAGTTGGTAACACAGGAAAGTCCTTTGGAATGGATAAATGTTAACGGCAACTGTAATAATCTTGACGACTCTTCGCAGGATGTTGTGAATGATTATGTCAAGAAAAATAATTTAAATTTAGCGTATCTGCGTGATTGAGTTTGTGTGTGAAATCGGGGAGGAAAATTAATTGTTTAATTTGTATTTTAATATTGTAAAAGGAATTTTGATTTGTTTGACAAATCATTTCATTGGCTCGCAAAAAACACTATTTTTTAAGGAAATCTGAAGTATTACAGGAGTTGGGCAATTAAAATTCTCGCAAATTACGTGGAAATCTGATTTGGTTTCTTACCACCACACCACACTATTATAAATCCTGCCAAAAAATAGTTGAAAAATTATTAAATGGAAAATGAAATTCGAAGTAAAGAATAATGATTAATGACACAAGACAGAATTCGAAGAGAGGAAATAAAAATGATAGTGTGTACATCGCACAAACAAAGATTAATGATTGTGCGATCTACACACTGGAAAAGAGGTTCTTGTAAAACCAAGGACGCGGGTAATTTAACTGTCGAGACCGTATTGGGCTTGAGAATACCACACCTGAAAAATAAAGTTGGGGTTTCATAACATAAATGCTTTAAATTGTTTTTGTTGTAGGAAATACCACCAAATGTCTGTGTTGTATATTCAGTACCTGTAATTTTAATACATAGTAAATCTTGCAACTTACAAATTTATTACCTCGATGTTGCAAATAATATGAAAATGTTGATTGGGTGTTGTAGCCATTACAATATCTACACTTGACAACCTTAAAGAAAACATTTAGGTACTATGGAAAATAAACACACCGTTGTAAAACATTAATATTGTGTTGTTAATACAGTATGTTGTAACTTACTTCATAAGAGATTGCTATAACCTCTTTAGAATTTTTTTTACCTGGGTGTACATACAACTTCACTGGTCTTTCACTCCAATATTGGAGAAAACCGATCACAGTTTCCTCCCCATCTCGTGCGTGCCTTGCAGTGAAACAAACCAACTTACCGCAGTTTTAGTGTTTATATAAACGTCCACACGCTTTATTTACGCTTATATTTAGTACAGTGTAATAAACATATACTTTACACAATTTATAAGAATAACGTTTGGCTACAAATATCCTTCTTAATAAATTTCAGGACGCAATAACAATTTCCTCACTTTTCTTTAAAACTGCTACAATTTTTGTGATAAATTCATTCTAAATTCCACAAACCATCGCCTCGCTCAGCGAATTGGGTTCGTCTAATCCGTGGTAACAGACTTCCGATGACCAAATCGACCAAAGGAATGCCGTACTTCAGTTGCTCGAGACTAGAAGTTGCCACATTTAAGAGTAATTCACAGCCGGCTTGAAAAGCGATGTTGCTACAGGTTCTAAGAATACTAAAAATATAAATAAAAATTAAATAAATAAGTAAATAAATTATTAATTTTCATCAAAATGACAACTTACGTGTAAAAAGGGTTAAAGTCCTGCTGCAGCGGAGTAATGATTCCGGAGGTGGCAGAAAATGAGTTATTTGAAACTGAGCGAAAGAACAGCGACATTTTTGCTTCATTTTAGAAAACATCCAATTCTGTGTGTTTTGGATCATTATCTTGAATTTAGTCATGAACAATATTGTTCTTAAAATTTTCTTCTTGTGTGATGTGTGTAACCATCCAAAATTTTATAACCAGCCATCAAAAAAGGAAATATTGTTCGAAATAAGTGTAGTTGGTGGTGACCATCTCTTTGCGTATGGTTTAAAGATGCAATATTATGAAAAGAATGTTACTCACGAAACTTAACATAAAAGAAATGAGGAAATCGACCATGATACTTCAAATATAACCAACAGAGAACATGAACGTTTGTTGCCCAGAGAAACCTAGTGTTGTCAGCTTTCACTTTGTGCTTTACAAAAAATATTCATAGATGGCAGTTGAAAAATAGTAAAATTTAGTTTATCATGTAAAAATATAAATAAATAGATAGGAAAAGTTAAATCATGGTTAAATGCATTCCATGATAGATATTGATATCATAAAATAGTGTTTTAAAGTTGTTAAGTTACATTAAGAATTGCTGCCATTGAATTTGAAGGCCTTGTTGGAATTAATGGAGTTTCTGTTCTATGACAAACTTCACTTCCAATGGATGGATGCTCATTAATTTCATTTGAGGTGCTAAAAATAACAGAGAATCATTAGTTTTATTAAAATTTTTCTGATTATTCCTTCATTTTTTGGCATTTTTTTAAAATTAAAGATTAATGTCAGTTAAATTTTATTTTTATGATTTTTATTTTTCAACTTACTCGTTGAATAAATTTTTAATGTAGATATCATCATTGTCTATCATGTCCAAATTTATATACTGACGATTACACAATAATATATCGTCCAGTTTTTTTGTCAGTGCCATAAATGTTGGTCGAGATTTAGGTGACCGGTGCCAACAACTTCTCATTATTTGATATCTATAAAAATGTGAAAATGTAAAATAAATTTTAAAAAGGCTAAATTTTATAGAGGAAAGATTTTTCTCTGCATGGGTGTACATTGCATACATTTCTTCACTGCAATTAGTGGGTTTTTCCATCCTGTAGTCATGTTTAAGCCGTTCAATCAACTCTATACTTTCCATCTGGGGATATGGCATGCCTCCAAGAGTGGTAATTTCCCACAACACAACTCCAAATGACCAGCTGTGTGAAATATGAAGAAAAAAAGTTAGTAAATGATAAACATATTTTCAAAAAAAAAAAAAAAACACTTACACATCACTCTTGGTTGTGTATATTTGTCCTAAGATAGATTCAAGAGCCATCCATTTTATGGGCAATTTACCTGTAGTCATCTTTCTGTAAATGCTTCTTTCGTATACGTCACGTGTTAACCCAAAATCAGATATTTTGGCGACTGTTTTACTAGCAAGTAAAATGTTTCGGGCAGCTAAATCTCGATGAACAAATTTGTTAGATGCCAAATACTCCTAGAATAATTATTCAATGAAACAGTTCAATAAACTCATAGACGTGCGCAGCCTAAAGGTGCCTTCACACCTGTGTTCACACTTACGCTATACGCGTACGCTACGCATGCTACGCACGCTACAGCCAATCAAACACTCGTACACAGTGCATACGAGTGTTTGATTGGCTGTAGCGTGCGTAGCGT
>JAQFZO010000968.1:0-19045 GCA_034695885.1 Geophilus flavus | reverse complement strand
ATCACTGAGGGACTAGATCCCAAGCTAGATCCTATCTGTAACTCAATCAAGGTAGAATACGGTACCAAAGAATCACACTGACATAACCACTGTTGCCATGACCTAACAGTCCGATAAAATCCAGACTCCTGATTTGTTGGAGTAAGTATTTAAAATGAAATAATTTCTCTGAAAATGATCTCAGCTTTAATTGAAAACTACTTTGATGTAGGAAGTTGGTAATGAGAATTTTTCTTCTCATCTTTATTCTTTTTTCGTGTGTAATGTAGGTCAGAAATGTTTTTGATTTTATTACCAAGGTTAATGCCATAAAGGAGATTAGAATAAAAATTTGGCATAAAGACTCGTATTTACTATGTATCTTGTTTCCATACTCGTAGGTCAGAATTGGAAGCGAATTATGCGAAAGGACTTAGCAAAATTGCGAATAAAATTGCAAGGTCGTCCAGGGATAATGTTGGGTGAGTTTAGATTAGGAAGTAAATGTGAGAAAACAGCAGTTAACAGCGCTTCTGTTTATTATTTTTCAGTTCCCTGGCTCAGGCGTGGCAGATTGCATCTTCAGAAATGGAAGCTGAAGGTGAACTTCACAAGTGAGTAGTAGTTGAATGTCATTAAACAAGTTTTGCTTTAAATTCATTTCATTGCTTGCAACAATGTAAAAATATTACAATAATGAAAAAAACATTGTTTAAAAATGTCAACAACTGAAAAAAATCATTGTTTTAAATTGTCAACAATGAAAAAATCATTGTTTTAAATTGTCAACAATGAAAAAAATCATTGTTTTAAATTTACAACAATATAAAAACAAAAAAGTATGCAGCAATTATTGTAAAAATGATAAAATGGAAAGAATGAAAATTTTTGTTGGAAAATTGTTATAACTTTAAAATGTCAACAATGTAAAAACAACATTGTAAAATATAATCATTGTTTTAAAATTACAACAATTATAAAAACAAAAAATTATGAAACAATTAGTGTAAAAATGAAAAAATTAAAACAAGGAAAATTTGTTGGATAATTATTGTAACCTATTAAACAATGAAAAAACAACAAAAAAGAACCTGATTGCAAGGATTGTCTGGTTTGCTTTGAGCAATTAACCCAATCCTCATCTCAATTATTATTTTTTTGATGGTTTCACCTTAAAATCAGGAAGAAGTTTAACCTGAAATGAGGTGGTTCGAGTTCACTCATCAAAAATAAATAAGTAATGATGATAAATGAATGAATGAATGAACTGGGCCAGATTTTTAAATGCTCTTACTTAAACCTGATTGCTACTTTGGCAGGATGCTCTCATGGGTCCAACACACTAGGATGTGATAATTAACACTGCCTAAAGGTCAAATGAGGTTGAAATTTCAATTAAATAACAAAAAATTCAATCACATCACCCAAAACACAACTTTAAAATCAATTTCTCATGTTTTCACTTGATTGACATATTTTCATACAATTTTTGTTTTCTCAAAAACTTTTAATTTTTGTTAAATATTTGTAATTACTTACGTAATGTTATTATACTAGCTAGTTGTAGATAGTTAAACATATCATTTGAAACAACAACAGCTGAATATGAGGTCACGCATAATCCGGGATAATAAAATTTTCAAGAAAAAATACTTATTTAATGCTGGCCTTACATTTTAGATTAAATGATATGAGTTTAGCTTATAAATCAATTGTTTTCATGGGAAAATAAAACAACCAGTTTTAAATTATTAAAAAACATTTTTAAAATTTTTATTCTTTTCCTTTTTTAAGGGATTTGGCCCTGGCACTTGTTGAAGATGTTGTGAAACCTTTAAGGCTGCTCATCGACAATCAGCATAAAATCAGGAAAAGTGTAAGTATAATTGAAAAATTAGGAAAAGAAATAATGAAAATAATTGAATTTTACATTTATTTTATAGGTTGATTCGGTTGTGGATAAAAATTCAAAATCACTGCAAGATTTGAGAAATTCTGAAATCAAGGTCCGTAATTATTTATTTTTCTAATTTTATTTAATTTGAAACATTATTTTACAAATTGTTTTCTTTCAATTATTTTTACAGGCAAAAAAAGTTTGTTGTACGAATGGAAAAGATTGTGAAAGAGTTCAAGATCAAGTTGTCGAAGCACGGGTGGGAAAAGGAAGAATCGTATCTGATAAAGATGTCCTAAAAGTAATTTTTTTCGTAAATCCATAATGCATATTTATGGTAGCAAAATTAAATTATTTTTTTTTTAAATTTCTAGTTGGAAGCGAAATTAAGAAAAGCTGAAGATTCGATGAAAAAAGCCGATCATGAATACTACTCAATATGTGTCAACGCTGAACGAGCACGATTGGACTGGGAATCTTCGGTTTACCGGGGAAGTACGTCGTTTCAAGCGTTAGAAGAAGAAAGAATCGAACACATGCAGGATGTACTACAGAAATATACGAATCATTTATCGAATGTTGGACCAAAATTACTACAAGTAAAAAAAAAATTTTGTTTATTCAAGTTTTCGTTACTGTATTTTAATATAAATTTTTTTTTTTTTTTTTTAAAGGGTTATAGTCGACTAAACGAAGCTGCAAGTTCAATAGACGTTTCAGCAGACATTCAAACAATAATTTCCCAAAAAGGAACGGGTACAAATCTTCCCGAACAAATCCTTCCTCATTTTTTTGTGAGTTTTCAAATAAATTTTTTTAAATATTAAAAAAAAATATATATTTGAATTTTTTTAAATATTTTGTCTATAGGCCGAAGACATGAGCAATAAAATGAACAAGGACAGAAGACGTGAATGTGTGGAGAAATTTTTATTGCTTTTGAAGCACGATATCGAGCGAGAAAGGCGCGGAAAACAAGGAGTCGAGAATTTAGCGAAAGTTTTCCAAGATACACCGAATTTTGCCGACGAAGAAGCGCAACAGGATGTGCATGAGAAGATCCAACATGTAATTTTTAATTGTTTTTATTGGTGTAATTGTAATATTTAAAAATAAATATCAAATTTTTGTTTTCTTAACATTTCAGATCAAAGTTTTGCTGACATACTTAGAAGCCACGCGTTACAAACTACAATGCAGCTTAGCTGACATCGAAAACCGTCCGAGACCAACTCATTTCTTGAGTAAACACATGGAACAACATAAGGATAAACAAGTACGAGTTGAAAAACGAGTTTTTAAAATTAATTTTAATTTTTTTCTATCAATTATTTACAGGGAACGATACAAACTATACTTAAAGTACCTTCGTGGGTACGATCGGAAAGAAGGAACTCCGAACAAGGTTCACAATGTTCCGGGTCACCCGATATCGGTGACCGAGGCGCCGGTGATGGCACGGCTGTGATGAATGACGATTACGGTAATTTGATTTGCATTTTTTGCTGTTTTTTGAAATTTTAACACGAAATTTATATTTTTATTTCATTTTTAGACGAATTTGCTTCTTACGAGACCGAATCCATTTACGGGAATCTTAATACCGTCGATGTTTCGCGGTCTTTGAAGAAATCAATCGGTCGATGTAAAGTTATTTATGATTATACAGCCAATTTGCATGACGAGTTGTCAATAAAACAAGGTGAGTTGTGTTTTTTTATAATTTATTTTGATTTTACTTTGATATTTTTATTATTTTTTTAAGGTGACATAATCAATATACACGATAAAATCGATTCAGATTGGTGGAACGGTGAGTTGAATGGAAACGTAGGGATTTTTCCTGCAATCTACGTGGAAGAAATGTAGTTTTTATGCTTTGTTCGACAATTTTTATATAACTTTGATTTTGTAATTTTGTTTCCCCCCCTTTCCTGAGTTGTACATTTAAATATAAATTTATATACAAATGGATTTGTGATGCTTGTAAATATAAGGGCAAAATATTTTTTAAGTTTTGTTAACTATACTTAATGAATTAAAATCGATTCATAAATTTGCATTTATAATTTCTAAAACGTAAACAAAATTTTTATTTCTAGGAAAGTATAAGACTACAAAAAATTAAACTATTTACATGGCATGCAATAAATGAATTTAATTTTGCTCGAGCAATTTGAAACGATTTCTTATTTGCACGATGAAATTACGAACACTATTGCGAGTATTAGTATTTAGCGAATCAACCAATTCTGCCACGTCTCCGATGTTCGGACTAAAATTTCTCGCTTTGTAAATGCTGTTTTCGATGACCAAATCAAAACTACACAAACGATCGGGATTTCTTTGGAAAATGTAACGGTAGGTGACTGTCAACGAATCTCCTGAAAGTTTTAAAAGTTTTTTTTTGTTTATCTAATCGATTTTTTTTTAGAAAAAAATGATTTTATATACCTTCAATCTTTTTTAAATCCAAGCCAAAGATATCTCGAAACAAATTCAACTCCTTTTCAAGTTCTGATGTATCATTCACGGGTTTATTTTGGATTTCTATTTACAAAATGAAATCAAAATTTTAGTAAAAATAAATAAATTGGATTTATTTATTTTATACATACTTTGAATTTCTTCATTTGTATTTTGTAATTTTAATTTTGCCATTTCTTTCTCGCGTAAAAAGTTTTCACGTTCGGTTTTGAGTTTGTGCAATTTCTCCCGTAGTTCTTTTACTGATTCGTAACATTCATTCTTTTCTATTTGTCAGAAACAGAAATTTGATATTTTTTATTTTAATTAATCCATTTTATTTTCCTTACGTGTTTGAGTCGTCGTTGTTTTCTCCTTGAGCAATTTCGCATCTTCTTCCAGTTGTTTAACATGCTCTGAAATTTACATTACACTGAGTTGATTTTTTAAAAAAATTATTTGAAATCATTTTAATTACCTTCGTTGTTTATTTTCGCTTGGGTGAAGTAGGAAAGTGCGTTTTGGGTCTTCTTGTGGCTAAAAGCAGCTAGAACAGACGTTGTGCGTTCAATTAAAGTGGAATAAGAACGGTCAAATTCCTCTAATTTTTTCAAATCGCCCAAATTTTCAATCATATTCATATTCTTTCGGATTGCAAATCAAACGAACTGCGCTCGCCGTTACGTCAAGTTTACCGCCATTTATCGTCACGTGACCAAACATCCGCTGTTCATAAAAGGTGAATTTATTTTTTAAAAAAACGAAATGAAATATATTTTATTAGAAAAAACAATAAAAACAGCTAGTTTAATAATTTATTAACTAAATCCAACCAGAATTACTTAGATTTATAGGTTTTACAAACGTTAAAATTAATCAAAACCATTATCGATATTGCATAATCCGTTTGCGCAATTTCGTCATTCCACCATTTACTTCGACATTAATTTTTTTACTCAGCTGACTGACCCTTCTGAGGAAGTCGCTATTTCTGTCATATTTGGCGATAAAAGCAAAGAAAATAAGAATTAATCAGTTTAAACGTGATCAAAACGATCCAACGCATGCATTAAACCGAGTGATGAGGAATGTTTGGTAGTGACGTCATTTATATCTGATTCCGAGTTACCTATGAACTCAATAAATTTAGGTTTACTTTTCAAAAGTATCTCGAGTCATCTGTAAAATGTAAGTAAAGCATGACTAATTGTCACATTATGCAATTTTAGAAACTACATTTGATGATTTGTTTATCGCAGAATCGCCATGGACGACGACTCCATCCTTACCACGTTAAAAATTCTCATCATTGGTGAGAGTGGGGTTGGCAAATCGAGGTATAAATAAATCAAAATTCCTTTATTTTTCGTTTCTAATAAAACTTTTAATCTTTACACAGTTTACTCTTACGATTTACCGATGATACTTTTGACCCGGAGCTGCCAGCAACCATTGGTACTATTTTTAACACGTAACATAAACAGAAAAGTGAAGAAAATATAATAAATCACGTGAATTTTTGTTACAGGTGTTGATTTTAAGGTCAAAACCATCACGATCGATGGAAATAAAGCCAAACTTGCCATCTGGGTAATTTCTTTGTGTTTTATTTAACCTTTATTTTAGAAAATATTAAAAACAAATTGTATTTTAGGACACAGCTGGTCAAGAACGATTTCGCACGTTGACACCGAGTTACTACAGAGGTGCCCAAGGAGTTATTTTAGGTTTAATTAGATTTTTTAAAATAATTTTTGAAGAATTACGTGTTAAAAGAATTTTTTTTTCATAGTTTATGACGTGAGTAACAGAAACTCTTTCACCAAACTCGATATGTGGCTGAATGAATTAGAAACTTACTCAACTAGGACGGAAATAATAAAAATGTTGGTCGGGAACAAAAAAGACAAAGTAATTATTGTTTTTTATTTTAAATTTTATTAAAAATTTTAATTTATTTATTACGGTTTTTGGACATCAGGAGGATCGTAGAGACGTATCAGTCGAAGAAGGAACTAAATTTGCTAGAAAACACTCGATGCTTTTCATCGAAGCGAGTGCGAAAACGCGTGATGGCGTCCAATGCGCATTCGAAGAACTCGTAGAAAAAGTTCGTTTCTCGTAAAATTTATGTTTCGAATTGAAATTTTTACCTAAAAAATATTTTTTTAATATTTTTAGATCATTCAGACACCGGGATTATGGGAAGTTGACGATTACAAAGGAATCACTGTATCAGAAACGAGGTCTTCGAACGGCCGATGTGGAGGATATTGCCTTATTTAGACTTGTTTGGACCGATTACTGAGCATTTTTGTAATTTAATACTTAAAACAATTTATCTTAAATAAATTTCTTGTCATATTCCGACTTGAAACACTGAAAATATTAAAAATTAGGAGAAAATATTTTTTTTAACGCATGAGAATTATGTAAAACTAAAAACGTAATGTCGTAAGAAAAATTCTTAAAAAAAAAAAATTAACATTCCTTACGTCATTAATATTTGTTATGTCATTAACCAAAAATTCTTTTATCTTTAGATTGATAATTTGTATAGTTTAATTAAACAAACGTGAACATTTTTTTTCATTTTTTTGTATTTATTAAGAATTGAGGGTAAGGTACAAAGTTTTTGTGTGAGGTACGATTTGGAGATTATAAAGTGATAAAATTAGATAAGAAATTAATTTTATTTTGTTTTAAGATTTTCTGTCACAATGGCGAATTCTGTTCGCTTGTTTTCCGAGATCCCCGGTCCGCGAAATTGGCCCGTGTTTGGAAATTTATTTCTCTACAAGTTTGGTAAATTATTAATTTTGGAAAATTCAATCGTTTTGTGAGACTCTTATATTATTTTTTAATTTTAGGCGTTTATTCGATCGATAACTATCATGAAACACTGTGGAAAATGAGGGAGCAGTATGGTAATATCGTGAAAGAAAATCTTGCCGACACAACCGTGGTTCATTTATTTGACCCCGATGATGTGAGAAAAGTTTATTTCTCCGAGGGAAAGAACCCTTCTATTATTCCGTTGCAAGAAACAATGAAGAAGTATAGAAAAATGAGGAAATTGAATGTGGGAATTGGAAATATGTAGGTATTGTGAATTTTACTGTGAATTACTTTATTTACATTTTCTTATTTTTTTTAAATTAAAGGAACGGAGAAGAATGGTATCGATTGCGTAAAGGGATTCAACAATTTGTTATGAAGCCAAAAATAGCTAGTTCTTATTTACCGACAGTTAATGAGACAGCAAAGGAATTGATCCATCAGATAAATAAAAGAAAAAATGATAAAGATTATGTGGAAGATTTAAATTTCCTTATGTCTAAGTGGCTTTTTGAAGGTAATATTTATTTCCACATTTTTTTCTGTGTCACATTTAAAATTTATATTTTTATAGGTGCATGTAAAGTTTTTCTCGAATCATCGTTAGGCTGTTTCGATCAAGGAACGAATGAAGCTAAAATCCAAGAAATGATTGAAGCTAACCTTGATGTTTTTCGTTGCTCAGCCTTATTGAAATATTCCCTGCAAACTTATCGGTTTTTCCCAAATCCTACATGGAAAAAACTGGTTAAAGTTGAGGATATTTTTATGGGGTAAATTCTTTTTTTTTCCTCATTCTATCTCGTATTTATTCTTATTAAATATATTTTTTTGGTATTTTTTCTAGTTACATTACTGGTTTTATAAACGAAGCCATTGATCGAGTTAAAAAATCTCTTCAACACGATAAGAATGAAAACGATCGATTTTTAAGTTTTCTTTTGTCTCTTCCGGAGTTAAATCCCGACGATATGTTCATCTTATGTTTCTCGATGTTGGTTGATGGATTAAGCACGGTAGATAATTCGAAAAAAGGAAAAAAAATTTAATAATTTGATTGATGTTTATAACTTTGTGACAGACGTCGCCGGCAGCTGTTTCCAATTTATATTGTTTAAGTAAACATCCGGAAGTCCAAGAAAAGCTTTATGATGAGATTAACGGATTAATATCACCGAATGAACCGATCACTGAAGGAATATTCGACAAAATGCCGTATTTAAGAGCTTGCGTTAAAGAAAGTTTTAGGTGAATAAAAATGTTTATTTATAATGACCGATTAGAAAAAAATTATTAACATTTTTCAGACTTTTTCCTACTGGTACCGAAGTGTCGAGAATAATTCCAAAGGATTTGATTTTAAGTAATTACGAAGTACCAGCAGGAGTAAGAAAAATCAAAATTTTAATTTGCTAATTTAAAAAAAAAATTTAAATGAAAAAATTCTATTTTTCTTTTTTTTTTAGACTGCTGTTGATTTGAATCAATGGACTTTATTTAAGTGTGAGAAAACATTCCCAAATCCAGAAGAATATCGTCCCGAAAGATGGATCGATAGCTCGAAAAAAATTCATCCATTTTTGATGACCGTTTTTAGTCATGGAATCCGAACATGTGCAGGTGAAAAAAATATATATTAAAATTATATCAAAATTGTAAAATATAATTTCCTTTTTAGGTCGTCGTTTCGCAGAACAGGATTTGTTTGTTCTTTTGTGTCGTATTGTGCAAAACTTCCAGCTGGAGTATCACCCCGATGACGCACCAATGAAACAGGTGTATTCCATTTTACTTTTTCCTGATAGAATGCCGCGTATTGCATTCAGAAAGAGGAAAATATAAACAAGTAAAACTTTTTTTTTTTAAATTTCTTTTGACAAATTTATAAATTTTTCTCCTAAAATACAAAATTCTAATTCGTGTGCGATTTTCCTAATCGACAGATCATCGAACTGAATATAGCGAGTGCGTCAATCTTTATCTGCATGTGCTTTCGCAAATCTAAGTTTCTCCATCTATTGTGAAAATATTAATAAGAGAGAGAAATAAAGAAAGGAGTGAATGAAATTTGCTTACCCATTTTTGAAATAACGATATTGCGACCATTATCAGGGTGAAATAAACGAATACTTCGATGTAAAGCTCCATGTTTACTATACTAGCGCAAATCGAGAATTGATCAAATTGGGAAGAACGAAAACTTTATTCTGTCATTAATGATGATCGATGGATAAATTGGATATGTGCAAGCGATGAAAAAGTCATTGAATTTTACTTATATGACTTCATTTAATATCAGGAAATAATAATTTATAATCATTCAATACTAGAGAGACAAATCTGTGCAACTAAAAACAAAACAATATTTTTTAACTACTCTTCAATTTTTTCTCCAGTTCTTCCTTCTCTTTTTCCTTTTTCGCCATCTTTGCATTAAATTTTTTAGCATCGACCTGAAATATACATTAAAAAAAAAAAACAATTTCTTCAGTAAAAAATGTATATCAACGTTATTTTTTACCGTTTTCATGAACATTACGATCCCAACAAGAAACAAATTCATCGCGATAAACATTTCAAAAAAATCTAAATTTACCGTCGACGGAATCCCGATCTTAAAATCTCCGTAACCAATCTCCATCAACAGTTCTGTCTCCATGTTGGGAAAAAAAGAGCGCTTGATTTGTCGTTTTTCATATAAAGGCGATATTCGTTGACGTATTCATGTTACGAGATATTGCTTCCTATTATTCTTTCCACATCTGTCACATCTGTGAACAGTTATTTCATCAAATTATTTGTGTTTCATATAATTTAACAAAAAAAAAATATTTCGATTTCAACATTTATATATTTAATAATCCATAATCTCAAAACCATACATCGAATATTTTTAATTTTCATAAATGAGCATTAAAATGAGTATTTTTCACAAACACGACATTCAATAAACATGCAAGATAGATGTAATCAGACGTGAGTCACATGACATTTAATTTCATTCCGACCAATTTCGAATTTTCTTATAATTTAATCGTAATCAAGCCTAAATTTTCCTCGTCTTTCGACCGTTGCACCGGAGTCGGTTCTTTCACTAGATCCATTATATTTGTACACAAACTTCTACGCTGAAAAAACGAAATGTTTTAGTAAAATGTTTACGTTCGACACGACTCAAGAGAATCATTTTTACGGCTTTCCACTTGAGCGTCACAGGATCGAATTAGGCTTACTGATTGCGCGGGATCAGCGTCACCCAAACTTCGTCAGCAAGACGGGTGGCGAGACCGTGAATGTAACTGACGGACTGTCCAGGGACGACGTGAAACTCGAATTGGCGACACCACTCGGCGAGGAAAACCGTCGCTTCCATGTAAGTGAAGTTTGCTCCCGGACATTGACGCCCGCCGGCGAAACCGAAAGGTTTGAAGGCAAATTGATGTTGTTTTTTACACTTTGCTGCGCTGAAACGGTCTGGATCGAATCTATAGATGGGGAGAATTGTTTTTGTTGTGTTTTTACTCTGTTTTTGTAATTTTAGGTACCTGTCGGGGTCTGGGAAATAGTAGGGGTCGTCGAAACTGACGCAAAGACTTTGGTATAAGTTGGTTCCTGCTGGGACTTTGTATCCGCCGATTTTCATCTCTTTGTCCGCTACACGGAAGAGGAAATCCGCTCCCGGGATGAATCGTAGTGTCTCGTCGATTACTTGACGTAAGTACCTGTTAAATAGGGGTATAGGGGCTTAGGGAATGTTGATTTTGTCTGGCTGTACTGTATGACACCGTATTTTAAAGTGCAATTTGTAATTTTGTTGCCTATGGAGGGATTTGTTATTCCTGTTCCGGTTTAGTTAGAGTTTTGAAATTTTAGGGGAACCGAATTCTGGGTTTTAACTAGGAGTTTACGGAATTTTAAGGTTCTAACTCAACCGGAAGTGTCATTTTTTCAACCTCCGAAACAACTTTTAGAGAAAATGAAGTTTAAGTGGAAATTTGGAGCGCGTGTAAATAGCACTTCCGGTTTGGATGGAGCTTCGAAAATTCCAGAGAACTAAGTTAAAGGTTACTAAATAGAATCCCACTGACTTTTTTTGATATAAGTTTACCGGAAGTGCAATTTTAAGGCGCTGGACGTTTTGGTGCCATGCAGAGAAAGCAAAATTTCGTACTTAAGTTCTCCTATTTTTCCTCTGGTGACGCGTTCCTCGCCAAGCACGGTGTGTGCTTCTTGGTAAACTTTTTCTTGAGCTTCTTCGTAGAGGGTCAGTAGGTATATCGTGTTGGTCAAGAGCTGTCCGGTGGTTACGTAACCAGCCGACAAAAACACTAGTGCGTCTCCGATTCTCTGCTCGTCCGTCATGTCTTGTTGCAACAAGAGATCTAAGAAAGTTGTCGGTTCTTCAACGCCTTCTGCGCGGCGTTGCTCGAGAACGTCTCTGATGATGTTTCGTACTCCCTCGATATCTGCGTTCGGGTTTAGGGTGTTAGTTATTTAGTTGTTGATGATTTTTTATTGGTGTTGATTGGTACAGTAACTTACTTTCTTTGTATGTTTTGTCCTCTTCACTGTTTGGTTCTGGGGGAGCTTGGAGGTACTTGAAAATCTGTGTACCGTAGTAAGATGTAAGAAAGATTAGTGAAGTGTTTCATAAAAAGTAAGAAAAAACAATAAAACTTATAAAATGTAATTAAACATAACAAAATACAAGCAAACATTAAGAAAACACAAGAAAACATTAATACATCGCAAAGAAACATTAATAAAATGTGAGAAAGCACAACAAAAATCAAGAAAACATTAAGGAAACACAATAATATCATTAATAAAACATAAAAACATAAAACAGCAATAAAACATCATCCCAGTCATCAAACATCACCTCATCAGTTTTGGTCTTGAATTTATCCAATTTATCCAAATCCTTAAAATAACTGCCAAAAAGTGGTCTGGTGAGGGCAGCCATCGTAATTTGCAACATCGTATTCAAAAGAGGGATGTGATCGTCCGGATTTAGATTTCTCCATTTTTCATTATATTCATTTGCAATCTAACAAAACAACAGATCAATCCATCATCATCCAATCAATCATTCTACTGTACTTCCACAAAATATGACAACACTCAATATTTACATCAACAAAAGTGTCGAAAAATAGCCAGTTGGCTGTGGTTTGAAAAAACGGATCGTAAATATCCCTGAATTGGCGTGCTCTGGTGCTATTTCCAATAGCAAAACAGTCATTTCCGCACAAAGGACGAAACAGTTCATTAAAGCTGTCTGCAATCCAAATTGTAAACAAACTTTTAATTAAATCCACAACAGCAACAAGAAACAAAAATAATAAAATAAACCTGGTAGAGATTGAAGATCAGCTTGTTCTTTGTACAAATTAGGGGCAGCAGTGCTCACAGATAACTTCGTGCCCTCCCAAAACGACACGATATTCCCATAATTCTCGTGAATATCGCGTAAAAAGTCCGACAAACTTCCTGTTTTCACTATGTCTGGGAAATTTCCATCCCTAAATATGGAAAAACACGATTAACGTGCATTGTATGAAAGCTAAAAAGTCGAAAATTGTATTGCAGGAAAGATAAAAAGTCGAAAATTGCATTGCAGAAAAGCTAAAAAGTCGAAAAAAGCATTGCTAGAAAGCTAACTTACTGCGGATCGGTCGGTGCCATCCCTGGTATACAAGTTGCAATGCCATTATAAATTCTTTCCCGATTCTAAACACGAAAAAAATCGTTTTAAAATCGATTTTTCCCATCCAACGTTAAATCATATTAGCACCGTACTGTTATACATTACAATAATAAATCAAAATCAAAATGACATAACAAGTCAGTCACCATGGTAATTTAAATACACGTACAAATAATGAATTTTTAATAAATTTTACATAAAATACTTAAATATTTTATTCAATAAAGTTTTTAATGTTTAAAAAAAAAATTCATTGCCAAACACGAAAACTGTTACCAGTCAGAAAATCGATATTTCCCTGAAAAATTAAAATCATCAAATTTCTACCATAAAAAACCTCCAAAAAAACTATAAAAAATAATTTTTAAAAATCAAATATTTTTTATGGGCCAAATTTTCAATTTTTCAATTTTTTTTGATGCATAAAATTGGGAAAATGAAATTTTAGCTTACCCGTCTTTTTCTGATGACAACGACGACCGAAACGACGAGGAAAAAAAGCCCCACGATGAAATTCATTATCATCTCTCCGATGAGAGGGAAAGGAACACTAACGGGGCAACATGAGCTTAGTGCACAGCCAAATGTGGACTAGGCATTACTGTTTGTGTTTTTTAATCGAAGCGCCCTGGACAACCAACCGCCTGTTGCTATAGAAATTGGACTTATGAGGACTAATACACAATAACAAACCATCGGATATGAAAACTTACTGGACAGAATAAAGTCGATCTTGTAACGGGGTCAAGGTTAAGATTTATATTCTATGTCTTGTTACTTGGAAACTTTTCACATTTTTGTTGGTTTTAATGTGAAATTTATAAAGATTAATGTTTATTTCTTTTGGGTTGTTGTGTGTCGATCGAGGAAATCTAATTCAAAATCACTAAAGTCTTTGTAAGTTTTTAACTGTTTAAGATAGAGGGAAAATGTTAATTACAAAGTTGTTTGCCGTGGTTTGATTGGTGGGGAACTGATTTTTTTAATAATTTCTAGGGGCTATTTCCATCCCAGATGGGGCACAAAATGCGAGCACACTCATTTTACTTTGTAATATTTGTTTATGGTTTTATTGTTTCGTATCTGTGAATAATGGTGACATGAAGCATCAACAGGATTCTAAATGGTGATTCAAGCTTAGGCAATCTGCGAAATTATTTATCAAAACAATCTCTTTGTCACGTATTGAATGAACAATGACTACCAATTTGACCCAGTTATTGGTCTGAGAGAGAATGACATTGGCACAGCCTAAGGCGTTGTCATGTCAGTAGATCACCCTTTAGAACCAATAAGAATGGTACAACTATAGTACAGTACAGTACTGTACATTAACCTTTGGAAAATAGCCACTCCGTAATTCTTGAAATACAGAAAGTACTGAATTTGTGTATTGTGGGAAAGCTATGAGGCAGCGGGCGGGGTTTGTGGAAGATATTGAAAATTTCCACATATATCGAACTTTTAAATTTTATGAAAACTACTGTAATCATACATAACTAAATTTTTTCATGCCGTGTCAAATTCAATTTTCACACCTTTGATGGTAAACAAGTTATAATCAATTAAAATTTTATCCTTGAATTTTCCTCACGACATTGAAAAATAAAATACCCGTTAATAAGTAATGCTTTAAGTGCACCAAAATTATAACTGATATATAATTGCAAGTCTACGAGTAAAATAGACAAGAAAAGAATAGTCCGACGCTCCTTTTTATTCATTTTTTATTATAATATGATCGTCCTCCAAATAAGAGTTGTAAACAGCCCCCTTACGTGTCGCATACAATCATATTAGTTTGACATCAAACGACACACCCATAATTTGCTTCAATTTTAATTCAAAAGAAAAATTTTTTTTACATTTATTTCATTTATTTCTACTTCTGATTTTAACCCAAATTTCTTCGTCAATTTTCGGCACGACACAATTTGACTGGTAATTTTGTCCCGGTACTAAACTAAATTGAAAACTACGAAACCACGTCGCTAGAAAAATCGACATTTCACACAAGGCGAATTTCTGTCCCGGACATTGGCGCTTCCCTGCAAAACCGAATGGTTTAAACAGCAATGGGTGACGATCTCCACTCATTTCCGCCAGGAATCGATCGGGGTTAAACCTATATCGAAATTTAATTATCGTAAAAACGTTGTTCTCCCTTCAGTCGATTCGATATTCAATTTACTTTTCCGCGTCCACCCAGTAATCATCGTCCTTGGCCATCACAGACAGAGCGTGGTAAATAAATGTGTTTTTTGGAATCAGATATTCACCTAAATATAATTCCTCATTGTTTTTCCTTCCGGTATATTCGGCCGAACTTCGTAAACGGATTATTTCGTGTATAAATTGTCGTAAATATCTTTAAAAAAAAAAAAGAAAACGGAAATTCTCAATAAATTTTAAACAGTAAAAAATAAATAAAAACACGAAAATAATAAATTTTAAAAGTAAAAAATGCCACCTAGTGGCGACTTACACGAGTTGGCTAATGTTTTTATGAGTTATCGGTTCGTCAATCAACATTGTTTTTATTTCTTCATAAATTCTATCCTGAATTTCTACATGTAAACAAGCTTCGTACATTGCCCATACCAACACTATTTTTATGAATGAATGAAAAAAATAATTATATTTCTTACAAGAAATTCATTAATTTTAATTGATATGCAAACAAACTTACATCGACCCACCGTTTCGTAACCGGTATAAACGAACGTAACTCCGTCGCAAACTCTCTGTTGGTCTGTTAAGTCAGCTCGAATCAATACATCGGCAAAAAACGTTTTCTCGTCGTCTTCGATATTTTTTTCCTTCCGATCGTTTAAAAGGCGTGTGACGCTTTCGTGTAGATCTTTTATATCTGGATAAAAGAAACGGGTCATTTGGTTATACAGTGTACGGCAAAGTTGTTTGGGAATATTGGTTTGGTTGTTTACATTCGGTCATGGTTGTTTCTTCGATGCTACCCTGTTGATAAGGATTTTCTAAATGATTTATGACCTGAAAAAAAATTAATGTAGTTTTTCTATAAAATTATATTGTCTTTTTTTTTGTAAATTTATTTATTTTTTACCCAATCGAATTTTTGTTGAATTTTTGCGAAGTTTTCGTCGTTTTTGAATGTCTCGCCGAAGGTTGAGATCAATATGGATTTGATGCTTGCCTGCAATACACTTCTCGTTATGGGAATGCAGTCGTCGCTGTCTAAATGTTTCCATTTTGTTACGTATTCCTGTGCAATCTAGAATTTTTTTATTTATTTTAAAAAAATTGTTTTTAATGTAATCATGTGTAATTTTTTGACTTGACTGATTACTTCTTGAAATATGTCAGAGTAGCTATCGAAAGCACGCGAAATGAAGTATTGATCGTAAATTTGTCGCCGCCTTTTTCCTTCCTCCCCGTTTATTGTACATAGACTGTTCTCTTGAATTAGGATTTTCACAGGTTCGTTTATGGTGTCTATAGGATCGATAAAAAGTAAAAATTATAGGGGAAAAAATAAGGCGTTGATTTTTTAACGGTTCATAATTTCGTCCCTAAATGGATTGTAAGAACTACGATCTCGCCATCGCAATCTGGGATCGCAATATCTTTGTTTGTTCTAAGCCTAATCAGGACAAATGATGTTTATGGACATAAATTGAGTCTGAAAACGAAATTCCCGCCACAATTTGAACGCACGAAATCACAGATCTTGGATTATAAGGTTGGAATTATAAATTATAAGTTAAATAAACCAAAGAAAAACATCGCATAAAGTTGGAACTCGCAGTAAGTTATCGATCAGTTTATGGAGTTTAAGACATTATAAAAAAAATTTGCAAATAATTGGCCACTTTTTTTTAAAAAAATGCAAACTTTTTACAAAATTTTAAAATTTGTAATAAGACTCAAATCATGCAAATAATTTGCAAAAATTTCACAAATTTTTTCAGCTTTGTATTTGGTAAAAATAAAACACCATAATCTCATCTTGGGACGAAATTGAAATACAGCTTCACCGGTATTAAGTACCTGGCATGTCAAAAAGATGTCGCTGCGGTGTTAAGTACTCAGGTGAAGCCACACTCACACAAAACTGTCGACCTTCCCAAAAACTGGCAATGGGTCCAAACTGTTTGTGCAACTTCCTCAAAAACACACACATGTTTTTGGCTTCCTTCATATCACGAATATTTCCTTCCCTATAACAACAAAAAAACACAAAAACATCACAACAAAACAAAACAACAACAAAAAAGAAAAGAAAAACCTACTCAGGATCCGAAGGTTCTAACCCTGGAATTTTCTTTGGCAAAACTCCATTTTGTATTTGACCCTGTTTCTACATGAAAGAAAAAAGTACAACAAAAAAAATTACATAACATCTAAAAAAAAAGAATGTAATTACACTTTAAAATTAAAAATTAACACTTCCTCTTAATTTGGGCCACTAATTGGACGGCCAATTGTGGATTCTCGATGGGAGAGTGGAGAAATGAATGTAGGTCAAGGCTGAAAGGTGGAGTTTGAGTGATTGAAAATGATCTTAAATACCTTTTCTTGTTGAAAAAATGCAATGATTACGATTAAGATGACTAAGATGATTGTGAGCCAAACAAAGACGGCCATTCGTCGGGGTTAAAAGTGAAGAGAGTTCGAAGATGAGTGCAGTCGATGGGGCGCGGTCTCTAGTGAGATTCACCCACCATGGTCACGTGATATCTAATTTAGGAAAATGAGCTTTTGAATTTGTGATGTTCCATTCGGTGTTCATTTACAAGGTGGGAAAAGATGAACCAGGAAAAGTAGGGAGTTTTTTTTGAACTTCAGGAAATGTGGGTTATGAATGGGTTAGGTTTAGAAGTGACTTTGGCAGAGTTTGTGGCACTGTATTTGTATGGGAGAAATAAATAGTTTTTGTTTTATCACCTTACTTTGTTTTTTTTTGTTTTCTTTGATTTGTTTATTTCAGGTTTATTTTTAATAAAAGGAAATTTTAGTAGTATACACTGAAGAGGTAGGTACCGTAGTTGTAAAGATTAAGGTGTCCAGCGCATACGTGATGTGAAGAAATTATTTCGCGTTTAAAATGATATAAAGGTGAGATTACTGGTTCAAAGTGGAATTCTTGGATGGATCCAGGAAGTTTGATGATTTTTGAATTATGTTTTTATGAAGATTTTTGCGATTTTGTGACAGTTTGATGGCTGTTGGGGTTAATTGCAACTAAAAATAAAATTCGAGTAGATCGAAAATTGCGTACGAGGTTCAGAGGGATTTTAATGGCTTTTTTGTGGGTTTCCGAGGGATATGAAGATTCAAGCACTTGCGGGCGCATTTGTTACCCCAGATTCTGTCAAAATTCAAAATGGGATTTTCGAGGATTCAGGCCGAGATTCAAGCGCGTCATACGCCTCGAGGAAAATGGTGACCAGTCGAAGACAATGCGACCTGTCAGTATAACCCGAGGTATAACCTCGAGTATAACCTGGTTGAGAGCGATAAAAATAAGGATAGGAATTTTCGCGCAGTGGTGATGACTGGGGTAATGATCCTCGTTCAGTCGTCACCCAGCGCCGTATGGCGGCGAAAATTATAACACTTTGCATTTTTTTTTGTAAAATTTTCGTTTATAACTAAATTTTAAATTAGATTTTCATTCAAAATTTGTAAACTACAGGCTAATTAATTGTTGATTTTCTATTTTACGCATCATCGTGAACGGCAATCAAAACACAGAAAATAAAAACAAAAATTTGTCAGGAGTGGGATTCGAACGCACGTCTGCATTTCTAGACCAGAAGACAATTGAGTGATGTTTAAAATCTGAAGAAGATTATCCTCAAAGTTAGATAACAACAACCCAACTCAAAGCCAACTCCCCACACCTGTTGCCCTTGACCATTCGGCCATCCCGACTTCCATTAACAACTCTTTCCAATTTTTCATTTATCCAATTTTCTAATAAAAAATTTAAAACAAAAATAAAAAATATAAATTAATTTTTGCCAAAAGTGAGGTTCAATCCACGGCCACATCTGCGAACCAGAAATTAAGTCTGACACCTTCGACCACTCGGCCATCCTCCACACTCTCAACACTCACCTCTTTTAATTAAATCAATGAATCAAAACCCAGAAAATTAAAAAAAAAATAGTTTG
>JAQFZO010000967.1:0-19052 GCA_034695885.1 Geophilus flavus | reverse complement strand
AGACGTTGTTGATCGGGTGGGATTCCTTCTTTGTCTTGAATCTTAGCTTTGACATTTTCGATGGTGTCGCTTGGCTCAACTTCTAAGGTAATGGTTTTACCGGTGAGGGTTTTTACGAAGATCTGCATTCCACCTCTCAATCTCAGAACCAAATGGAGTGTCGATTCTTTTTGTATGTTGTAGTCGCTAAGCGTACGGCCGTCTTCAAGTTGCTTTCCAGCAAAAATCAATCGCTGTTGATCTGGGGGAATTCCCTCCTTATCTTGTATCTTGGCCTTAACGTTTTCGATCGTGTCGCTCGGCTCCACCTCCAAGGTAATTGTTTTTCCTGTTAGTGTTTTCACAAAAATCTGCATGTTTGATTCTAAAAATCAATTAAAAAAATAAAAATTTAGTTGAAATTCTTTAGCGTAAAACCTCAGGTCTGATTTTTCACTACATATTTTAAATTTAGAAAATTGAAAAAAATTGTGTTCCGAAGAACAGCACGGATGATATAAGCCAGCTGGTATGGCTTAAATCAAGAACGTTAGAATGCTATCACGCGATTTGGCTTTGTTTACGTCATTATGACTCAGCTTTTTAGTTTTTACAAGGTTGGAGCAAATTTAAACTAAACTGGGTCATAATTAAGAAATTTGAGGAAATAAAACGCGTTTGGGCTTGCCATGAAAATGGCTGCTAAAGGAAATCGAACAAAGAAAACACCAGATGCTTCGTCGTTCGCCGCCATCTTGAAACCAAAACCTATTTACTCGAATTTCTAGTCTTAAATCGATATTTTATTCGTCTAATTCCAACGGAATCGAATGTTTTAATACTCTGATAATTCATTAAACTTTACGAAAAAAAATCTTACTAAATTAATGAATCGTCAGATTTCGACGAAGCCACGCGTTAAAACTTAAAATTTTAATTTAAACCTTTTCTGGCAACTAGATGAACGTAATATCAACAAAAACTTAAAAATAAATTATACTTACGATAGCAGACGAGATGCGATAGATTTTAAACGGTGAAACTGGTAGAACAAAACGTCTCTTGAAAACTCACAATCGTATGGAACTCGAGAGAAACTAAAGAATGCAATCCGTGCAGGGGCCTTTTATACCGTTTTCTCGATGACGTCAACGTAGACTCTCGTGATTGGCTAAAGGCTCGCGAACATTCGAGAACTCAAACTGCGCAAGCGCATATTGACTCATTTTCTATTTTTCCTAGATTACAGCTGACTACTCACGTGCTTTTATATGACGTCAGTCATGCAAAATTGCGACAAACAGAGAATAATATTTAACATCCTTTGATGATAATTATAAAAAAAAAACAAAATAATCCGCGATAGATTACCGGATTTACATTTTTCCAAATTGATCAATTATGTGCAGACTGTGGAGAATTGCCACTATATGTTTATTTGTTCCGGCAGTAACATGGTTGACCTTCACGGTCATTAATGTAGTCCTGGAAGGTTTTGCAGGGGCTGAATGCTTTTGTTAAACGTTCGTTGAATAAAATTGATAGGGAGAAAGTAATGGGAAAGTGTGATATAATGATAAAAAAAAATTAATTGCATATATTTTATTCTTTAGCACCATTTCGCAATTGCTTTGTTTTGGTTCAGCCACATAGAAGTTGTTTACGTCGCAGAAAAATTACATCAGAATCAGAATTCACACAGAACTAGCGATGTAGCAACCGAGATTTTGCAAACGGCTGAAAACTTGCCGTCAAAAAATTCTGAAGGATGGTTTCAAACTTATAAATTGAGAAAAAAAAAATCGATAATCCTGTAAAACTGAAACCAAAGTCCGTTTTTATGATTCGTACGCGAATGACAGAGCATAAATTCTTGTTTACGCATTGAAATTGTTTTTGAAATTATTTTTTTGATTCAATAAATTCAGGTGTATTTGTGTGCTAGAGAAAAAACGTGTGCAGCGTTATTTGCATATTTAATGACATTTTTTTAAAAGTTGTAATAAAATTGGATTTATTCATATTTTTATTTATTTCTTATCTTCAGTATCATCTCTGAATCGTTTTGATTCAAAACAAACATCACGTGATCTTACAGCTGTCAGCGTGTCATTAACTTATACATTTTGAAGAATTTTCTTTTATAATTTATTCTATTCATTTCTCACGTGATTGAATTTAGTTATTGCACTGAAGATAAAAAATTTCTGTTCTAATTTCACCAGAAATTTCATCATGTAAAAAAGATAATTTTAAATCATTGCGTCATTAAACAGATTCCATTTTCTCAGAAACGTTTCGTCGTCTATAATTATCTATACTTCAACTTTTAACTTGTGATGATTACCATACAACTGCAATAGTCACTATCCCAAAAAACCTAAAATAAACCAATTTCTTTTTACGATCCAAAAATAGACCCGACGTAACTTGTTTTGATCTCGTCAGACATTAGAGAAAACCAGGTGTAATAAAATAAAACTGAGAAAAAATTTCCTGGACACATACAATAAATTTATTCACAGACCACTGATCCGTCGAGTACAATTTTTCACGTGTCATGTATAAACAACAACCCGATACATTCTTTCCAAAAATGCCAAGCAAAGTATACCAGATATATAAAGCACACTTATGTGATACAACTTTTTATTACAATAATATGGTGAATCTATGCGTTCATAATCTGGAGGGTATACTTGAACCACCAATACGACGCCTGCAATTAATAAAAACTTAAATTCAGGGGTCATAATTTTTATATATTGAATTTACCTATAGAAAACCATATATGAATGAAAGTGTTAATTGCTTTGAGATATACGTTTCTTTCTTCTAATAGAAACGCACATCCAACTCGGATGAATCTACAAATACCAAGTCCAATGAGGAAAATCGGAAGTAAGGGCTGTGCAGTGCATTCATCTTGATACATTATACCTGTTTGATAAGATTTTGTAAGATTTACGATTCAAGTTTTTTGTTTACATCATACCCGTGGAAAGTAAATATACATCAAATCCTATTACCAGGGAAATTAAAACGAATCCCAGTGCAGATAATCCTACAGCGGTTACCACAGCTCCAAAATTAGCACAATGTCCATATGATTGTTGTACCGGATTATCCGTTTGCCTCACCATTATGAAGGTAAACACTTAGTGAAATTTGTTGACAGAAATGCTGTTAGTATCACGTTGTTGTCACTGCTACTATCAATTTTGACCATTGGTGCACTTATCCGAATTTATAACATGTTAATGACGAATAATGTTGAAAATTTATTAAATGCATTGGCCTAAAGTTATGGGTTGAAAAATTTTGTTACTGATTATCCCGGCAAATTTTGATTTTTAGTCTTAAGTTATAGCAGTGAAACTTTCCCAACAATACTTGGTAGTTCAATTTTTCCATTATTGTTATAGGATGGTATTTATTTTATTTCATTTTATTTTGGCATGAAAACTTTTTGATTGTGTAAACAGAAGTCAACAGACAGTAGACAGAACTTTCCTCACAACTCCCAAAAGTTTTTCACCCATTCTCATCACTCAAGCCACGGTTGAGCTTCTCCTTATTACTCATTTGCTAGTTTATTGACATCCATATTAAAAATAAAGTGTCGACGGAAAAATCTTTTATAGAGGTTGTTAACAGGGTTGAATGGAATTGATGTTTAAACTAGCATTGAGAAACAAATTATGATGATTGAGATAGAGCCTGTAATGAGAGCAGTCTCCTGAAACTCGTCCATGTGATGACATTTTATTTTGAGTCATAGTACGTTGAATAGCCTTGGTGACACGAAAATAAATGCTGGCCATGACAAGTGACTCGAAAATAGAAAGTTTGGCATAGAATGTCTAGAAAGACTTGTTTTTTTTTTGGTACAGGAATTCGATTGATGTACAGTACCTGTGACCTGTGTGTCTGTGTATAATCTGTAGTACAGGAATAAAAATGAGACACTGCACACATACGTACGATAACACTGACAAAGATTTTTATTTTATTTCTTTATAAACAACCAGTAAACAATTTATGTTGTAGATAATTCGTGATTATTGGGAAAATGAAAAGAACAGAACTCATAAAATAAATAAACTCATCGCAGTAATGGGGAGATTTCCTATTTATATAGTCTGGAGGATAAATTTGAACCACTAAACAAATACCTTGAAAAAAATTAAAATATTAATATCAAATTTATAAAATGAATCTTATAAACATTTACATACCTAACAAAATCCACAAACGCAAAACAAGTCTAATAACTTTAGTTACACTCATAATATTTTGGTTATCTTGCTTCGTCCCATACAGTAAAACATTCCGAATTATACCCAAAGCTCCCCATACAACGAAAAAGACGGGAAGTTTGGGTTGTGCGGGACATTCATCAGCATATTGAAATCCTGGAATGCAGAGGGTATTATAAATACTTTAAAATTATTTTATAATGGATACTTGTTCTTAAGCGGCACTCACCATAGAGAAGCATTAACACGTAGAATCCGAATATCAGTAAAAATAAAACTACAATGGTAACTAAAAACAAAAAAAAGAATTGTTTATTATTTTCACTACTATTCATATTGCACAATTTACCTGTTAGGCCAATGCCCAAGGCCAGTCCTTTAATCAGTTCATTAATTACTATTGCCATTTTGCTGTATAAACTTTTGTGATATGAACTTTTCTTACATTAAATTGATTACAGATTCAAAATTATTTAATGTTTTCACGGAGTCACTTATAATTTATATTGAAACAAAGTAATTAATTTTGCATTCACTTGAAATTTTGATATGTATATGGTTGTTTGTTAATTGTTTTTAATTTTGCGTCATGGGTCCTTGCTTGAACACTACTAATGGTATGTAGCGGCAAACTCCTGTTATATCCATTGCTCTAGTATTCAGTAAATTTTAAACATCTTTCCAAAGTCTTCTGTTTGAATTTTTTTTAGGCTTAATGGTTGGAATTGTTTAAAGTTTTAAATAATAAACTGCATTTAACATTATTATTAACTATTTATTATTTGTCACTCACGAGAATTATAGTGACGATGCACGCATTATAGGATTCAGGGATCCGTTCTAGACTTAACAGAGTTTTAATTTTGTGTTAGAAAATTAATGTGCAATTAATTTCATATGAATATATTTGTGTTTAATATACCATAGACTGTACAATATTGATGGCCTAAACAGAGCTGTAACATAGTTATATCTTATACATCAGTATAGTTAATATTAAACAGGCACTTTGGAGGTAAAGTAATTAAGGAACAATGGGCAAATCAGTAAAGCCACTGCCATATAATAGACGTATTCGTTACAAAATTGTGGGGAATATCTATCGTAATAATCTGGTGGATAAATTTTAACTATCCAAACCAAACCTGTATAATAAAACATTTTTAAAAAATTACTTTTCATTTTATTTAAAATTTATTTTAAAAAATAAAACTTACCGAAAAAGAACCAAACCAACAAAAACACCTCCATCACTTTGTTCACCATGCAATCTTTATTGTCTTCACTCATACAGATCAGAAAACTTCGAATGAGATCGATTACACCCCATACAATGAGATATATGGGGATGTAAGGCTGTGCTGGACACTCGTCTCTGTACTCGACACCTGACAAAATTTAAGAGATTTACTGTATCAACTTTTAGTCCTGTAACGCGCTCTCCATCAACACTCACCCATGTACACCATTGCGACATAGATACCAAATAAAAGTGCAAGCAAAATTGTCGTTGTTACTGGAAAAAGAATAATAATAATTTAAGAACTCTTAAATGTACTTCAACAGCAAATCAACAAGTGGCATCTTACTAATCAGCCCCAAAAGTATCAAAAGAGCAATAACAAGTTCTCCAGTCTGTTGGAATCTTGTGAAAGTTGGCATTTTCCAAAAATGTCGTCTTTTGCAGAAAACGAACAATTGATTTTTTTTTTAGGCTTAAAGGTTGGAATTGTTTTAAGTTTTAAATAATAAACTGCGTTTAACATTATTATTAACTATTTATTATTTGTCACTCATGAGAAATTGACATGACTGTAAATTGCAGTGACGATGCACGCATTAAAGGATTTAGTGATCCGTTCTAGACTTAACAGAGTTTTAATTTTGTGTTACAAAATTAATGTGCAATTACACACCACATGAATATATTTGTGTTTAATATACAATGAACTGTACAATATTGATGGCCTAAACAGAGCAGTAACACAGAATAATCTTATACCTTATAGTCCATTATGTAGCAGACACTTTGGAGGTAATTAAGGAACAAAGGGCAAATCACTAAAGCCACTCCCGTAAAATAGATGTATTCGTCACAAAATTGTGGGGAGTATCTATCGTAAAAATCTGGTGGATAAATTTTAACTATCCAAACCAAACCTGTATAATAAAACATTTTAAAAATATACTTTTCATTTTATTTAAAATTTATTTTAAAAATATAAAACTTACCGAATAAGAACCAAACGCACAAAAACATCTCTATCACTTTGATCACCATCGTAAAAACTTCATTGTCTTCACTCATACAGATCAGAAAATTTCGAACGATACCGATTACACCCCATACAATGAGAAATATGGGGATGTAAGGCTGTGCTGGACACTCGTTGCTGTACTCGACACCTGACAAAAGAGATTTAAGAGATTAATCAACTTTTAGTCCTGTCACGCACTCTCCATCAACACTCACCCATGTACACCATTGCGACATAGACACCAAATATAAGTGCAAGCAAAATTGTCGTTGTTACTGGAAAAAGAATAACAATAATTTAAGAACTCTTAAATGTACTTCAACAGCAAATCAACAAGTGGCATCTTACTAGTCAGCCCCAAAAGTATCAAAAGAGCAATAATAAGTTCTCCAGTCTGTTGGTTTCTTGTGAAAGTTGCCATTTTCCAAAAATGTCGCCTTCTCCAGAAAACGTCCAACAACTGATTGATTATACTGTCCAATGTCATTTCTTTTCTGATGAATGTGAATTGCACCTAAAATAATTTTTTTTTATAAAAAAAATACGGTTGCACACTCTAAAAACATGTTTGACCTTTAATTGTTACATGCACACCTACATTAACAAACTTTGATGTTATTAACTCATATTTTCCTGCAAAGATACAGCAGTTTTCAATAACTTGCTCATTATAGACTTAAAATTTGTGTAGGAATCCATGACTCACTTGAAATTTTTTTAACAAAAAAGTCGCATGCTTTGGATTCAACTAAAGTCCGTGCGATGGTAAATTGATAGGATAAGTAAGCGATCTGATTGGTTGGCATTGTTAGAACACTGCTTGTATAAATTGCCAACAATCACTTTTCCTATCAATTTACCAGCGCACAGACTATATACTGTAAGTGAATGTAATAATAATACAAAGTTAAACAATGGAGGTGTGGAATAAATGACAAAGATTAGCATTTTAAATTTTCCATTTTTTTATTTCATTTATCAAGAAAAACACTTTTATATACTCGTTTCAGATAAATTGTACCCATGGACGTTATAATGTATGTAACAGTAAATAAATAAAGTGCTTCAGTATAATACTCTTCATCTCCCCTCTCAGAATTTGCAGGATGTATTGCAAATAACCACATGACACCTTGAAATAAAAATAAAATTTTAAATTGTGTAGGCTGCTCAAACTTGTGCTTCACATAAAGAAGTTAGCAATTTTTTTCGGAGACCACAATTCCGCAAAACCAAATACACAATAGTTCATCACGTGACCTGAAGTTGTAACCATACTCGATTACAAAATCTAAATTCCAAAAATAAATTTGGTACTTGTTGGGGAATTGCGTTCCGTTCCTAAAAATCGCTAACGCCCTTTTAATACCAAGCATGAACCAAATGTATAAAAACGTGTCAAATAATTTAATGTGTGTTGCAATGTAGCCGGTAGTGACGTATTGGTAGAAATACTTGATTCCAACGCAGCAAAAGAACATGATAAAAATTGGAAGGTATGGTTGAATTGGAAAGTCATTTCGATTTCTGTAAATCAGACCTGAAATATGCAATAATAAGAATATATTTGAGAATGTGAATGTGTAAATTCATTTACCAAACATGAACACCAAGACGTAAACTACTAATCGGATTGCAAGTAAAACGTTAAGAGAAACTACAAAAAGAAAAGAGTAAAATAAATTACTGTGTTGGTCACTAATGACAATGGTCCACAACTTTTAAAATTAGGTAACAACAAGAGTGATACATTTGTTTCTTTACTGGCTGATTTTTTCACGCCTTTTTTCGGCATTTTTGAAATTAAGGAAAAGTCGTATTTTGGCCCCTGTATTTGAATTCAGAAATTGATGTATTTTAATTAAAAATTAATTTATTCTACTTACTAAAGGCTGTATAAATTATAAACGCATAAATTTTGATTTCACACCGAATTTTGTAGACTTCTACTTCTATCTATCAGATTAACACTAACATACTTAATACTGAATTTGACCACAGATGTCTCTTCAATGTAATTTCAAGAACAAAATAGCAATCAAAATTTTTTTATGGGGAAAAATGTAACGTTTATTGCTGTCTGAGGAGGTCAGTCAAGGTGTCTAAAGTAATTTGGTGATTTTGGGAATTACAAAGTGAATACAAGTTTACTCCAAAATGAAGCAAGTCTTCGATATAAGCCACAATAATACTAAACAGAATGTAAATGAGACTGAATCTATATAACGTTGCATCACAATATTCCATTGACATATCGTCGACGTAATCCGGAGGATAAATTTTCATTACACTCACAGTTCCTTTTAAAAATGTTGCAATTAAAATGTAATAAGTCTGGTAATTTAATTTAAAATTAGAAGTTTTACCTATGCAAAGACAAAATCTCATCAAAGTATTAATAATATTACTAAATGTGTGCTTGGACGTGTTTGAACATATTATTATCATATTTCGAAAAATTCCAAAAACTCCAAAAGTCATAAGAAAAGAAGGAATAATAGGTTGAGCCGGGCATTGGTCTTTGTACTTATATCCTAGCAATAAAATAATAAATTAGCTTTACGTACAATACGGTTTTATAGATGGATACCATAGCTCACCTATGATGACCATAGTTAAAAAAATTCCAAATATTGCTGTAATTAGAAATACAGACAGTGCTAAAATGAAATTAAAGGAATAAAAAAGTACTAGAAATTGATATTCAATCGTTTTTACCAGTGAGAAAGAAAGCAGAAGCAATGTAGAGAATGAAAGGATAAGAGAATATGGGATGTACCAGTTTAAACCGACCGAGCATTACGATAAATTCTTTAACAAAATTGCATAATAAAGTGAAAATGAATGATAAATAAATTAGTTAATTTAAATTTAATACATTACCTTTAATTTCTGTTACATTTAATTTTTATTCAATTTGTGATATCTGTCAATACATTTTCAAATACGTACGGTAAATTTTAACTAAAAAAGACTACATTGCTGACATTTCACGAAATTTAGGTTTATCACAGTACCAAATAATTTGAACTGCTTATTGTTACACTCCAGTACACATGAAATAACAATTTTATTTATTACAACAAATACATTAAAATTTCTTCTATATACGACACAGAAAACGCCAGCATTATATAAAGCACACAAAATTTGTACAAAACTTCATCACAAAAATTATTTGCTTTTCTCGATTCGTAATTCGGAGGATAAATTTTAAGCACCCACATGGAACCTAAAAATAAAAAAAGCTGGGAATATATTAAGAAATCGTGAAAAAAATATCCATACTTGCCTAGCATAAAAGATATTTGCATAATCACATTAATCATCCGAACCAGCTTTTTATTTTTAATTGAAAAAAAAATGAACAGGTTACGAAGAATTCCAAAAACACCATAAACCATGAGAAAGAGAGGAATAAATGGCTGTGCCGAGCATTCCTTTTTGTACGTGTGACCTATAGTTTACGATAATTTTTTTTACTTTAACATAATTTAAAAAAAGAAATTTATTCACTCACCAACAAAAATCAATAAAATGTATATTCCAAAAATCAAAAGAAATAAAACCACATCTAAAACTTTTAATTTTGATGATTGATATCAGATTTTAAGTTCTGAAGCAGAATTCTTACTTAATAAATACACCAGAGACAACAAAGTGGCAAAACCTTTCCAAAGACAATTTATATGCATCGTAGTCTGCAGCAATAAGTCTTCTTCTTTCCAGATCAGAAAACTTAAGTTTCATTTTGAAAGTTAACTGGAAAAAAGTTATTAAAACTTTTTACTAATAAAAAACGTTGTCACATACTTAATGAAAATTATTCGCTACATCTTGCAGCTTTAATTTATCTGTAAGACTGTAAACTTAGAAATTTACGTTGATTTAGGCATGGAGAAACAATAAACAAAACAATAAATATGGCGTAAATTAAAATTTGCTTCACTGCGTGACACACGTGTATAGCCCCGCAGCCCAAAAAAACTCTTAAGGAAACCATTGCCATCTATTATCGTTTATTAGCACAATCGAAATAAAAACTTTTTTTTAACTGTAATTTTATTCCTCCGGTAGCGCTAGATTTATTTTGTAATCAACATTACGATAACAATTACAGAAAAAACCTCTGAGGGTCAACCAGGTGTAATAAATTATCAAATGTACAAAAGCAAATTTGTAAAGAGTTTCGTTACAATAATTCGGAGCAGTTGTATCCTTAAAATTTGGTGGATAACTTTTTAACACTAATACAGAGCCTAGAATATTGAATAATAACTGAAAAGTAAAAAAATATAATAAAATAATTGCCGTAACTTACCAGATAGAAAGAGAAACATCATAATTCCATCGATCACTTTTTCTGACGCTGAATCTTCAAAGAACGAATTATCCCGCGCTGATCTCTGTTTGGTTAGTGATTTGCCGTTGAAATTTCGTAAAAAACCAAAAGCGCCATATACGATGAGATATATTGGGAGATACGGCTCAGCCGGACACGAATTTTTATATATAATGCCTGCATTTTTAATATTATTAATTACTCCGTAATACTTTATATTTTCAGATTTATTTTTGATTTATTTTATTACCGATTGCCATCATGGTCCCAGGGAAGAAAAACATGTAAAAAACACATACCATAAACGTCAATATGTATCTACCTTTAGCAACACTAAAAAGAAATCGAAATACTAAATGATTTATTAGTATCGGTATCAGTTATCAGTAAGTTTTCGTATACTTGTCTGTAAAAAATATATTATAATGGTTAAAATGGCTTGCATAACCTCGCAAGTTGCCGAATTAGGCATTTTGTTTTTCTAAACTTTTCCAGCATCGAAACGAAGGAAAGTCATAAATTAAGGTCGTTTCGCGTCTTCGTTTGACATCCTTCATTCATCAAACTAAAAAATTTAAACCCAGAAGTAGCTGACTCAATTTCCATACTTTAAATTTTCGACAATTGATTTTGCTATGGCAACAGTTTAATTCTGTATCCTTAGAAACTACAAGAAAGAACAAAGCCAACTGAACACGTCATCAACTCATTAACAACTTCAATTTTATATTTAAATCTGATAAAAATACAAAATACAAAATGGGTAAATCATTTTAGAAGCTAATGTTTACAAAAGCCGTCCATAATCCACACAAGAATAGAAAAGTGTATAAAAGGTGATTAATAAAGAGCAGTGCCAAAGCAAAGTAGTAAAGACCTTGGTGGCAGTAATATTGCGACTTCTTGTCATTAAAGTCAGGTAGAAAAATCGAGTAAACCCAATACGATCCTGAAGTGAGATAAAAGTTTGTTTTACATGTTATATGAATAAAATTTACTCATTTTCAAGTTAGTTAACCAGCCAATAACCAAAGAAACATGACAAAATCGATGAGACCAGATAGAATATTAAAAACGAGACTGTCCGATTCAGTCACTCGTGAACATCCCTCGACAAAAGTTTGAGCGAGCATAAAGGAGCCTGCGACGATCAGGTAGATTGGGATGTATTCCTCGGCTCTACAATCATCTTTGTGACAAATTCCTATATGGAAATTTAACAAATAAAAGACAGTTGATTTGAGTTGGATCGAATGTTTTCTTACCCACAATTATCATAATGATAGGGACGAGAAAAATAAGAAATATGCAAAGTCTGCAACTTGCTGAAAAGTAAATGCTTTTCACGTTTCTATCGAAAAATAGTAATGTAAAGTTTTAACTTACTCGCTCCATTGAGAAAGGAGTATGCAGTTTTATACAGCCATTCGTGACAAGTGACCGAATATTCGTTTGGAATTACATCTGAAATTGAATTTAATTATTCTAAAAATCCATTAAATAAATAAATAGATTTTACCATCAGCAAATTGGCGCTCGTAATTCCATCTGTTGTTTGCTAGGCGTAAGCCAATTCTCAGCATCGTCTGTAAGGCAATAAATAAGAATCCAAAACGCAATTCAGGTTATTACGATACTTACAGCCATGTTTGGGCTTAAAAGTGAGACAATTAATACTATTGTTATCACTGCTCTGTAATATTATAATTGTGTGTGTAAAAATACGCCTTTGTCATGCAATGTTCTTGTATTGCAGTGAAGTTAAATGCCGATACTACTTAAATTATATCTGCATAATAGTATATTTATATTTATTAAAAAGCAATGTAGCGATATAAACTGTTTACAAGAATTTCTCATTAAAAATTAATCCAATTTGGTACAACACAATACGTATATTAAAATCAAATGATGCAAATGTTTGAGAA
The DNA here is from genome assembly GCA_034695885.1 of Geophilus flavus. Classification (NCBI taxonomy): domain Eukaryota; kingdom Metazoa; phylum Arthropoda; class Chilopoda; order Geophilomorpha; family Geophilidae; genus Geophilus; species Geophilus flavus. The sequence continues at coordinate 6,286 of JAQFZO010000967.1, read as the reverse complement.
AATGGACATAAATGCAACAAAATAGAAAACTGAAGGAATTAATTAAAAAAAGGATTAAATCCACATTCGTAAGCAAATGTTATTAATGTGTTAACTACTAAGCATCCCAAATCAATCCAAATAAAATAGTAGAGAAAAATATTGCTGTAGTATGGCGAATTTATATTGTCCAAATCCGGTATCCAATCAAATGTTTTAGCAATACCTATGAATAAGCTAAATTAAAAAAATAATACTTGGTTTTTAAATTATGTCATTACCGTTTAAATACCATAGAAACACTGCTACGTCTATAAAATGAGATATGCTGACAAGCTGTCGGTAATGACTTTCACTTCTCGTTGCCTTAATTCTCCTTAAAATTACATTTTTTAATAGAAAATATGAACCGTGTGCCCGTAAAATTTGTGTAAGTTGGGGTTGAATGGGATAAGTTACTGAATCGATCTGGCCTGTTAAATGTAAATTATACTACTTGTAGTTAAACAGTAACATTTAAAAAAAATTCTAATTTACCTGCAGCTACTTTCACTAAAGGCATAAAAATTGTACAAATAATTAAGAATATTTTAAGGCATTTCAAAATAAAAGGTATTAAGAATAAAGTATTAGCCACAAAACATCCTAAATCAACCCAAACAAAATAGTATATGGTAGGATTGCTATAGTATGTTGAATTTATATCGTCCAAATCCGATATCCAATTAAATGTTTTAGAAATTCCTATAAATAAGATTGATTAAAATTACAATTTTTCAAAATTTTTCAAATTTATGATATTACCTTTTAAATACCACACGAATACCGCCACGTCTAGACAATCACTTGAAATTTCGAGCATTTGATAATAATTTTCATTCCTCGCTTTTCGAAAAATTATGTATCTTATCCATGATCTTAACAGGTAATATGCACCGTGAATGCGAAAAAATCTCAAAAGATACGGTTCTACGGGATTAGTTTTTAGACTAATGGTTCCTATTAGATACAAATTATGTTGATTAAACAGTAGCGGTTAAAGAATTATAATTTACCTGCAGTTACTTTCATCAAAGGCAATAAAATTGTACAAACAACATTTAAAAAATTTTTAAGGCTTGCCAAAACAATTCCACAGGAACCAACTGAATCTTGTGGCGAAGGCATTTTGGAGGTTTCCTGAAACTAACGACAAGACTACTATACCGAGAACCGCCCTTGCCAGTAAACACGTTTAATCTCAAAATTTGCATAAATTACGTAATGTTTTATTTAAATGAGTGTGTGTGTGTGACGCTTTTGTCCTTTCTTGTAAGAATTTATATTATATTCATAATTAAAGTTTATTTTTGACAATTTAAAGACCATATTTGTACTATTGTAGAAATTTTTAATCAATTATTATAAGAGTGTATACAATTTTTACAGTAAAACCAGTTGACTAAATAGTAAAAGTTATATAAATACAAACAATAAAATTAAATCATTTTCTTCACCAAATATGTAATCCAATATAATACGATAAAATTAGCACTATGTAGTAAGTCCAGAGAAAAATGGCATCAATAACAGCCAGAAGACGAAGAAAATAATTGCAGTACAGCAGGGAAGTCACATTCTATAAAAACCGTAGAAAAACCACACGAATAAACCCCAATCGACAATTAAATTAAAATCTCGCACATCATTTCGAGACAGATTGTAAAATTCACATCCATTCAGTACTAAAAATAGCGACTTCATTAGCATTATTATACCATAATATCTTAAGTAGTGTGTATATTCCGGCACGGCAGGGCATTCAGTTTCAAAATCTGTTCCTATAAAATGTAAATATGATAAACATGATTGCAAATAGTTTTTGGTGTACATTACCTGCTATTAATTTAATTAGTGGTAAAACCCACAAAACTAATGGTTTAATGTAGTCTATAATGCGTTCAAGACAATGTGGACCGTGATTAATCTTCAGATTCGTTTTAATAGCGCTTTTAAATTCTGCATTAACTACTTAAGTTTTTGTGAAGAATAAAATTTTCTGATTATAGTGCATCGGCAATATGTAAATCTCCTTTTACCTGGACACACTTAACGCATCAGCATACATACATCAAACAAACTTGACAACTTTGTTGCGTAGTTCAGTCAGGATATGGTCCAGTTGTTGAGTAATTTACATACCGTAGTAGAAATTTCAAAATTTAGAATAAATAGAAAATTAGAAAATACGGTATATACTATAACAATAATTCTTCAATTTTATTTTCTTTCATTAAAATTAACAATAAGAAATATACACATTAAATCAAAATCATAAATTATTTTTTTTAGAAAACAATTCCCGCCATCAAAAATTATTTCGAATATAAACGTTATCGAACTACAAAACGTAAAGGACTCGGCGGGCGAGGAGGGTTGAAAAGAAGTCTCTTTTTATAACCAATTACTAATTGAATATTGTAAACTACAAGAAGTATGACATCAAGAAAGGGTGAATAACAATATGGGTTAGACATTGCTGATGATTTTGAAGTCCATAACTCCGGCGAAATCGCGAGATAACCTGCAAATGTATTACGATAAAATTTAATTTCGAACGAGACATTTTTTAAACGTAATTACTGTTGAAAAAAAATAAAAGTAATCCCACATCTAGAAGAAAATTGACGTATTGCCGTGTGCTCGGAGGACGGTGATAACGGGGTACATTGAATCCCCTCCATAGTACCAGGGTTTTAATGAGTAATATTAGTCCGTGAGCAATGAACATTCTTGGAAGAAGAGGATTTGTAGGGAAATCATGACGCAATCCTTACAAAAAAAATATAAAAATGTTTTATATTATTTTTTTAAAAAAACTGTAAAATAAAGTGTTTACCTATTTTAATTTTTGCCAGCGGCTGGATTAAATATTGTAGAATCTCAAAACCGTGTAAAAAATCAATAAATTCTATAGATGAACGAATTGATGGAAATCGCCACCCGTTACGTTCCTCACCCTGAAGCATCGTGAATTGAATACCTACTCCCAATGAAGGTTTACGGACAACTAAAGAGTATTGCAGTGAAACTAAAAATACCCAAAATTATCACGTGATCAAAATTTAATTATAATATTTTTTTCCTTAAATTTGCATACTCTTTGGATGTAATTTTAATTTTCTTTGCATAAGTTATTAGCTGTGTTGAAAACCAACCGTGAGGGCGGATTATTTTTACACCTGTATGAAACGCCATTTCCGTTTCGTGCGCACTAATTATACTTTGGAGAGAACTTATAAAATGGGATGTATGCATGTTTTTAATTATTTCGTATATTTTTAATAAAAATTTAAAGCACCATTGCAATCAAATCGTCATTTATTAACACTTTGAACTTATACAAATAAATTAATGCAAAATTAATCTCTAAGCACACTTAGCACAGGCAGTATACAAAAACTAATAAATTTATCAAACCGAGTACTACAATAGGTAATATTTAAAGTTAAGCTTACTAATTGGAATGTTCGTGCGAACTTTGCATTGATTTAGAATTTCCGAATATTTTTGAATACACAAAAGCAGCAAAAAAGTAAGTAACATAAGCAGTAAAGTCAAAACGTATCAAATAATACAAATTGCGATGACAATAACGCGACGAAGTAGTATCAACATACTCGGGTGGATGAATGTTGAAAACCCGACTGGCACCTACAAAATAAAGAAATTTGGATTAAAAATGTGAAATTAACTGTAAGAAACAATAATACCGTCAAGGAAAGTGAGGAACAAACCACCGTGCAAGAAGAACTTAGCAATGAATAGGCTAGTTGCCATTTTGTTGTCCATTTTCGTTTCCAGCACGTTAAGCAGGAGTTTGCAAAGCATCAATAAGGAGTTAACGGCCATATATCGGATAAGTAGCGGATCAGCAGGACACGCATCTTCATAAACGAAACCTGAAATGCAATTTTCGATTTAGCATAGAATTAAGCAACTAAGAAAATGTGACTTACCAAAAGCGATTTTTATAAATGGCAAGATAACCACGGCAAATAATTCAAGACACGTTACAATTAAAGCTGCGAAGTCCTTGTTTAAATAAGGTATAAACATAGACGTATGTGCCAGCGACATTTTCACATGAGATGTTTGAAACGTTGCGGGACAGTCTGTACTTGCGATGTGAATGAGTGAGTAAAGTGTCTACAAAATCTTTTAAACGTCACAAATTTGCATATCCTCAAGTGATTGGTCACAATAATATGACGCAATTCCAATTAAGAATTTAAAAATATGACACGACTTCATAAACGCACTTTTTTGCATTTATTTAATTTAATCTTCTGATTTATTAAATAAGGCGTCAATTTAACTAGAAACATAAAATTTAATTATTGTTTGCTTTTGATTAAGTCATCACAGTAAATTCTGTAAAATAACGCGTCCGAGTCAATTAGAAAAACTGCGGATCTTTATTTAAACAATCGCATTTTATTGCATTTTTTTACATTTTAAATCGACAAATGAATAAAATATTAGGCACCAAGCATAAACTACACAAGAAATTTAAAATATTTTTTGAAGGTTGTTCGAGCTAACTTTACAAACGTCTCCAATCATCAAGGTACAGCAAACCTAAAAGTAAGAATTACATAATTGATGCACCAGTACGAGTCGGGAATTTTCTTATACCCATGCACATCAGAAAAACTGAGATTATGACAATAACAATTCCAAAAATTTGAGATCTGGGTTGAATCCAATCTAAAACAGTAATTGCAAAATGAAATGAATATTACATGCGCAACATTTAATATACTTCACTTTGAGTTGAATATTTTTTGTCAAAAATTGAATTGGAGTCGACCCCTTAAAAGAAATGATAAATACTGAGAAAAATATTTCTATAACTGTACCATAACATAAAAGGTTACCTGTTACATTCGAGCCTTCCATTTCTTCAAAAACCTATTCAACAATTACATTTTTTAAACGGATTTTTCAAAAACTTACAGTAAATACTTACGGAACGGTATCTTTTACTTTTCATGATTTATTGCTTGTATTACTATGTTTAATACATTTACGTAGGTATAGAATGTTTTAAATACGTTTCTAATTTTTCATTTTTGTTTCATTTTATTCTATTACCATTACGATACGATGTCGAAATGGCAGAGTGAAGCGACAATGGCCCAAATGACTTAACAATTATGCCAGAAACAAGTGAACAAAAATTAAGTAATATGCGTGAGCTGCAAAATGTAAAAATTAGAGAAAACTATTAAATGTGTATAAATTTTCTTTTATTTGACCAAGTAAGCTTTTCAAAACCAATTAAAAACTGAAGATGATGGAAAAAATCTATTACGACTGTTACAACTGCTAATTTGTATACTTTTATATTGCAGTAAGACGATGAGGTTGCATCATAATAATTCGGTGGATATATTGAAAAAATAGAATACATGCCTTAAAAAAGAAAACAAAAAATGTCAGAATTGCAATTAAAAATTTGTAAAAATCAAATTTACTAACGTAACAGCGTCCAAATTGCTTCAGCAATGTCTAAATATTCACACCAACAGTGAAAAACACTGCCAGGTGTAAACTCAGAAAACGTAAATGACTTTAAAATGGAACGAAGGGTAAGAAAACATCCAGTTCCAACCATTAAACGGGTATGTTCTTCTCTGCAGGACACTCGTGTGAATACACAAAGCCTATAGCAAATTATAATTAGACAGAATAGTTTTTGTTCTGCATGTATAATACATACAGCAGCCAAAGTGATAATTGAAAATTTATATGTTCATGACTCTACCATACATACAAACACTGCAGAAATTTGGAAAACGACAAATATGTAGAGCAACACAAACACTAAATACAAAATAAATAATTCTATTATTCTCATTTGCAAAATAAGTGTTATAAATCTTTTACCTCCAATAATTCTGAAATATTCGTAAATCTTGTCAAAAAATGTAGGCGCTTCTGACTCTGAAAAAAAACTGAAAAAAATGGGTGGTACGCACAGTATGATTAAAATGGAGCAAATGCCTTCCTTCACATTTTTGAAGCAAATGCTCTGAATTGTATAAATAAAAATTTTAGGACTACAGTATGTGTTAGCTTCTTTTTAATCATACTGTCCGTGAATCCGCCGGAGGCAGTGAAAGATGAGCAAGATGAGACAGCACAGGTTTAATCCAGGGAAGAAGTGAAAGGAACTGCCTGCCCACTATCAGCTATTTAAATGCTACATCAAATAATAACCTGTTGGACTTGGACTTCTTTGTAGAGTGATGTCTATTTTAAT
>JAQFZO010000966.1:0-19054 GCA_034695885.1 Geophilus flavus | reverse complement strand
TAAATGATTTCTGATGATTTGCAAGTGATTTTCTGTTATGTCCAAACTATTTTCAAATGATTTCAAACAATTTCTGAATGATTTTTTGTTTTCGCATGTAGATCTATGTAAAAATAGTTCCGATAAGACTGGAAATCAATTGGTATTCACCTAAAAATTGTTCAGAAATGACTGAAAACCACTTGAAATTGTCAAAAAGTAGTTTGAAAAATGGGGGTAAAAATTAGTGGCTTTGGGGTAGAAACCAGTTAAAAATTGGGGGTGTAAAAATGGGGTAAAATTTAGGTTTTTTTCTGGAGGGAAAAGCAGGGAATTTAGTGGTCGAATAAATGTAGTCCAATGAAAAATAGCTGATGATCATTGTTTGTGTGACTCGAATTACTGATGCAGACGATCGAAAATACCGATAGTAGCTTTTTTACCATTAAATTTAACCGACTGTTCGTCTGCATTAGTAATTTGCGTCTTATTAACATTGATCGTCATTTATTTTTCACTTTTTCTTTTAAATTTCAAACTGGGAGAGAGTTTGTTGGATAAAATGGAGTGTTGGATAATCGAGGTTCTACTGTGTTTTTAAAATTATTTTAAAAAATGATAAATTTATTTTTTAAACAATTTTTTTTTTTAGATGAGAAAATGTATCGTTTTGGACGAAAAACTTCGTCTGATGGATGAAGAAATCACGATCAATCCGCAATACGTGCAGAAGGTGGGTGCAGGAGTGAGTAAAAGTTACATGAACTCGCCTAACGGGAGCTCCAGTGAAAGTCAAAATTAAAATTTCAAGTTCCAAAGTTTATTGATTTATTGATTTATTCAATTTATTTTTCTGTTACAATTGGCCTTGTAAATAAAACCAAAAATTAAATTTTTCAAGGAAAAAAGAAAATGTTTCATCAATCACATGTTATAAAAAACTTTTTTTGTATTTTTATTTTTTTAGTGTGGTGGGATTCAAGACGACGATTTACCGGGATCATCCGGCGGCATGAGTAGCGGAAAAATCCCTTATATGTAGATTTAAAGATGCTTAAGCAGTTCCTTTAACGAAATACTCTCGTTCGAATTTATTAAAGTCTTCGTCCGTAAACACCGTCTGTTCTTCCTGTTTCTTCTTCTTCTGTCGTGTTATTTTTGGCTGGTTTTTTAGTATCCTGCCTTGATGTTGCTCTAAAATCTATAAGATAAGTATTTTTTTTAAAATATAAATTAATCTATCAATAATTTTTAGTATTGTAAGGCTTACGGAATCGATTTTTACTGAAGTTTTGCTGGATTGTGATAATGTTTTGATGTTTTCTAAGGTGAAATCTACCTTTTGAACCTTGGGTACGTCTGAAATAAAAATTATAAATGAATAAAATTATCTGGCAAGTAAATAGTACCCATTACCATCTAGTAAGGTTCTGATCTCATCCTTCTTTTTACGTTTTTGCGTCTTTTTCGGTTTAACATCTTTTCCTAAAAGAATAATGTTTTTATACATTTATAGCGCTATCGGGAAAAATTATTTTTACCTTTTTTAATGCTTTCTTCTAAGAGTAAACACTTTTTTAAAATAGACGTTGACATTTCTGATAAGTGTTTTTAGGTTTAACACGAGGAAGTCTTGTAATGACGTCATAGCGGAAAGCATGGAAGAAAGTTTCCAGTTTTTGCCACCAGAAGATACAGAACTAGAAGTCAGAAAAAACGAATATACACCAACTATTTCTCTGTAAAAATATAAATAAAAACATCAGACAAAAACGAGAAATCATTTAATTATGAAAAATCCGAAAACCCGCCATTTAAATTTATCGCGCAAACTCCCTCTGTCGACAATTCCGAAAACCCCAATTACCATCAAAAATAATTTTATTACAAAACCATAAATCCCCTCTCAGCTTTCCAGTTTCCACAAATTTAAATAAAACCACATTTTTTCCCACAATAAAACACACAATTCGTCCTTTACCCACGACCTTCACATTCCCACAATCCCCTTTTCCTTCAAACGTTAACCTCGCAGTAAATCCTAATAAAAATCCCTGCAATTTTAATCGAGGAATGTATACCATCTCTAAAGGACCTAGTAAACAAGTGGTGGACAAAGCACGCCGTGGTAAGTTCGATTCCCAAAATTTCCACCAAAATTCACTGACTAAATCGAAGTAAAAACTCTCGAGACAAAAACCGACAAATCTCTAAATTTATCTCCCGTTTTTCTTTTCTTCTCTGTCCACACCAGGTATAACGAACACGCAGAACCAAAGGGATTTTCAGAAAAAATCGGCCGACCTGGAGGATCCTGCTGAAATGAGGTATAAGAAACTCGAATTCAGTCATCGCGACAAAGAAAAATTCCGTAAAAGTTGTAAAAATTGAGAAAATTGAGGGAAAAAAACACGTCGCGACGGTCGATCATTCATAAAATGTAAGAAAATGAAAGGCCAAAAAAAAATTAAAAATGTGAAAATTGTATTTTTAGCTCACCTAAACCTGTTTTTCATCAAGTGAATGGGAAAAGATCAAATAATCATCGGTCTCCGCAAGAAACATTAACCCCGAATCACGAGGAGTTGATTAAATACATACATGATGGTAATGTTATGGTTTTTGGATGAAATATCGATGAAATTTTGTGAAATTTTGAAAAATTTTGAAATAAATTTTTGTTTCTTGTAGCATGGACCCGAGTGTCGAAGGAATATGAAATGATCAAACAAAATAACACCGAAGGTCGAGTGCCAAATATCACTTACTATCAAGAAACAACTCTAAATCCACAATTACAAAGTATTAAAAAATGAGGTATTCATAAAACTAAACCACAAAAACTTTGTATTTTGTGAAGTCATCGACGAAATACGAACATTTTTAAATGAAAATAATTCAAAAATCCGAGTTTTTCTTTTAAAAAATTTAAAAAAATTCGATAAAACGAGTTTTTACTGTATTTTAACCTTTAAAAAATCAGAAAAATACTGTTTATGACAAAACAACGTGCAAAAATTTATTTTCAAACAAAAATAACTCAAAAATTCGAGTTTTTTAACCTTAAAATAAGAAAAAGTATCAGAAAACGTAACAAAATACAATTTTTGTCAAAATAACGTTGAAAAAATCAATTTCAAACAAAAAACAACTCGGAAAATTCGAATTTTTAATTTTTTTCCAACGAAAAAACTCTTCAAAACGAGTTTTAACTGTATCTTAACCTTTAAAAAATAAAAAAACCAGTAAAAATGTCATAAAAACGCAGCAAAATACAATTTTTTTAAAAATTTACTATGAATACCGTTTAAATAATTGTTAATGTATGATTATACAATGGTATTTTTGTGTGTGTGTGTATACAGATTTTACGCCCTTTGATTTGGAGCAGTGGTGGGGTCAACGCCTTTACCAGAACCTCACTCAGTCGACCTGAGTTACTGAATCGAGTTCTGTCAAAGGTGGTGTCAAGTTGATTCGAAGATTTATCTGGGAAAAAAAGTTTTTTGCTAGAAAAAACAATAACAGTCCTTTTTTTTATCAAAAAAATAAATAAAATAAAGTAAAAAGAAAATTAATAATTATATATATATAAAAATAAAAATTTCTAAAAAATTATTATAAATTAAAAAAAATTAAAAAAATAGCTGCATGACTTTATTTTCCCGTTAGAATTTATCATTGATATGTATTTTTTTGTATGACAAAAAAATTGGAAATATCGTTTAAAAAAATAATTGAAAACTGGAAAAAGTTCTAGACGAAACAATTTTTTTATAGTGACATTTAAAAAAAATATATAATAATTAATAATAATAATTAATAAAAAAAAATATATAAAGATGCAAATAAAGCATAATGATGAGAAAAAAAACAATGTTTTGTTTACATAATATCGTTACAAACACAAAGTTTCGGTTTCTTTTTCGAGGATTTGTAGTTCCGTTTCGAAATTCGCCAAAATCTCGTCGATCTCGTTCTTGTTCTCGAGCAAAATCTCGTCCACGATGAGTCCAACTTGAAGATGTTTGTTGTAAGACAAGAGAGACACTCCGACACCTGAAAATTTGAAAAAAATTAGTTTTTCGAAGATTTTCACTTTTTTTCATCGATTTTTTAAATTCACCGATTTTCCCGCGGTTCGGGAGAATGAATCCAGCGCCGTAGATCGAATGTCCGTCGCACATCGTGTGGCATTTTGGACATCCGGGAACGTTGGAAACGATGCAAGTGATGTTCAACGAGTTGAGGTAAAGCCGTGTCATGAATTTCGGTAATCTGTTGCACAGAAATTGAAACCCGTAGAAATTAAACCAAAAATTGGGCGATTGTTTGATGTCCATCATTCCGCTTTTCGTCGCACGGAGTCGCTGCATCGCATCTTCGACGTCGATGGCCATCGAATACGGCACGAAGGAACACGAATTTCTCAATCGGGGCGTCTTCGAATCGTCGTGTTTGGCGATCGGAACGATGGCGGTGGCTGAAAACGAACTTTTATCTCCACTTTTCCCAAAATGCGTGCGCAAAGCCCCCGCTACGCACGACATGAGAACATCGTTGATGGTCGTCGACGTCACTTTTCGCACTCTTTGCACGCGCTCTAACGGTGTCGGCGTCGAAAAACCAATAAATTTAACCCCGGACAACTTTTTTCCGTGCAAAGAATTCCGATCGCTGATCATCAACTGCCGAAACAAGGCTCTAGGTAAGAAAAAAATAGTTTTGACCGCTTGATAAATAGATACGATCACCGATTCCTTTTTTTTCAACTTCTTCAAAGCGGGCGACATTTCGTTGTACGGTTCGTCCAACAGATGAGCCGTGATGAGACTCACGAGCGACACACCGTCCGCCATCGCATGAAGCAAACTCAATACGATCCGATAATGCGCCTCGCCGCCCGTACCTGGGAAATCCGCCGCGAGAGGCACGACGAGGAACAGCCACGGAGACTTTCCTGCCGGCGCCTGTCGGGTGCAGAGACCGGCGCAAATCGCTTCAAACTCCTTTTCCGTCTTCGGGAACTCACCGTCGTACAACCTAACGTGTTCATCAATGTCGAATTCACGTTCCGACAGCCAAAAATAGTAACCGAAATCCTGCTGCACGTATTTACTCAACGTCGGATGCAAAACTCGGCCTCGTTCGTCCCGCACGTCGACCATTTGCTCGTAAACGAGTCGCCGTAAATGACCGACATCGGCTCGGCCTTTGAGTTTGAGTACCGCCGTTACGTTAATCGGTTCAACTTCGCAGTCGATGGCGCACATCGCGTCCAATCCGTCGAGAAAAACGATTTTTTCGCCGTATTTTCTCCATAGGATCGCGCCGATTATCACCCTCCACACGCAGTACACACAGGCGACGATGAGTAAAAGGAGAAACGGGACGAAAAGTGCGAGGAAATAGAAGAAGGCACTGACCACTCGAAGAATCCGGCGACACCAACTCACTTCCACCACCGTCCGCATGTTTTTACGTTAAGTTTTTGAAAAATATTTACAGAATTATTTTTTTTTTTGTAAAGAATTGAAAATAAAAGAAAATTATTCAAAAAAAAAAATGTTTGTTTGCTGATAAAATGATCGGTGAAGCGAAGAAGCGCGTCGGGTCGTCTGCTCGTTCAGAACAACACACGAGGTCACTACGGTGTTTCCCCAAGGACCATGGAAGGGCGTTTCACCCTTAGGCCGTAACATACATACCGTAATGCAAGAATGTTTGTAGGACGATGCAGAGTACGTACATACGGAATTAAGTGAAAATTTAAATTTTTCAAACACAACTTCCTCGTTTCCAGGCGTTTTTCGATTTTTTTTCCAGTTTTTGCCACCAGAGGGTTCCCGAAGTGTGTTTCTGTAACGGAAGTAGGGGAAAGCGTTGTTGTTGTCGATAAGCGGTGGTTGTTAATGAATTTGTGCGTGTGTTTGGTGTGGTGTGATGTGTTTAGGTCAATTTTACACGGTTCTTTCACCTTGTCCTAGTTTTTGGTTACATGTCACTCGATGAAAAACACTTGTGACCTGAACCGTGTGATGTGGTTCTTAACCTTTTAGCCTGATAAAGTGAAATTGAGGAAAGTTTTTTCGCACGGTCGGTCGTTTTCTCTTTCTTTATCCTGGTTTGATCTCGTAATTTAATGAGATCAGATGGTGGACACTGGATAGGAAGTGTTACTTTTGTTTCCGGCTGTTTTGCTCCGAGGGATTGATTTTTATGGAAGTTAAATTGAGGAAGAAAGGCTTAGGAAAATTTAAAAAATTAAAAAAAAAAGTTGAATTACAGGTATACTGGTATTTATGTGACATTCTTTGCATTTAAAAAAAAAATTGTTTTTTGTTTATCAAATTCCAGAAGGGGTTTTAAGGTACTTCCGGTTTAGTTAGGAGTGTGAAGTTTTAGGGGGAGATACCATAAGGTTGGTACTGATTGTTGATTAAATTTTAAGGGCCTTATGTTACCGGAAGTGCCCTTTTCACTCATGTATGTTTTGCGTTTTATTTTAATTGTGGTTTTCAGTCGATTTAAAAAGTACTTTATGTCTAGTTGGACTAGTAAAATTTTAGGTGCACTTAGTATTCAGGTGTAACTACATGCTAATAAAATTTTAAGATCCTAGATTAACCGGAAGTGCCCTGTTTACTATGCAGATTTTAAATTTATCTGTTTCTTGACGGTTTAAAAGACACTTCCGGTTTAATTATAGTCGTGAAATTTTCAGGATGATTAGTATTTACGTGGAACTATTTGCTCCTAAACTTTTATGGCCTCAACTTAACCGGAAGTGCCCTTGCTTTGCCCTTTGTGCTCATTTTGCCCTCTTTTGTTTCCAGTCGACTTAAAAGATACTTCCGGTTTAGTTGGAGTGAAGTTTTGTTTAGAGAGACTTAGTATTCAGTTGGTATTAGATGCTACTAAAAATTCGAGACTCTAGATTAACCGGACATGCCCTTTTCTCCCAATTTTGCTTTGTATTTTTTTCATTAGTTTCCAGTCGATTGAAAAGATACTTCCGGTTTAATTAACCTCGTAAAATTTTAGGAATAATCAGCATTCACATGGAACTATGTGTCCATAAAATTTTACGGCCTCAATTTAACCAGAAGTGCCCTTTTTACCAATTTTTGCAGTGTTTTTTCCTAATTCACCAATTTCCAGTTAGCTTAAAAGGCACTTCCGGTTCAGTTAGAATCCTGAAAATTCAGGAACACATAGCATTCCTTTCAAACTAGCCACCCCTAAAATTTTACGTCTCTAAACCAACCGGAAGTGCCTTTTCTAGCTGCTCCGAACCACAATGCAATACAGTGAAGCGCACAAACATACAAACAAATCACTCAAATATCGTCACTAAATTTTATTAACCACAACTAAACGAACACAAACATCTACAACGAATTACAAACATCAATCTTTAGTCGCCAACACGGTAAAAAGTCCCTTTTCATCCGAAATGGACAACTGCGATTTGTAAAAATGTTTCTTCAACTCGAGAACCTCCAATTTCGCGTCTGCCATCGCGTGCCTCACTTTCTCCTCGTCGATCCACGCAGCGGTCAACACTTTCTGCCCCACCCTGTACATGGTGCCCTCGATCGCATTCACCAACGCCAAATGACCACCGGGTTTCAACAACTCCGACAAATTCTTCATCGCTTTGAAGTAATCTTTATCTTCGGTGATGCAATCCAAACACAAACTCGAAGTGACGATATCGAATTGCCCGTCGGCGGGCAACTTCTGAGTGGCGACATCGGCGACGATGTCGTAACAAAACACACCGCTGATCGCATTTCGCACGCGATCTTCCAAATATTTCGTCTCTCTGAGAATAAAATGAGTGAATTAAGTGAATTTTCGTGACGTTTTCATCCGATAACTCACTTTTTTCCCTCCAGGTGCGCCACGTATTTGAATTCGGCGTTGAAATCGACGCAATCCGGGTCTTTTTGCAACCATTTTTCTATAACTTTGATGTTTCTCTCAAGAAAATCGCTCAAATAAATCTCCGGCACGAAAGCACTGGCCGAAAGTGCCGGACGGACCGTCGGACCACAGCCGACGTCCAGCAAAGTTTGTCCCGGTAATTTCCCTATCGTCAAAAAACACTATTAAATTAAAATAAAATTATATAATAAAAAAAATATAACCTTGATAGAATAAATGATGATAAAATTCTTCGATCAACCAATTTTCCGCACACGATTGGTCGTTTACGTACTCGGCGACGTACGCTTTTGAGTCGAATTGACATTCGTAGATCCTCTTGCTGTCGGTCGACATTTTCTGTCACTTCTTTGATGAATTCTCTCGAGTTTTTGATAGACTAAATTAATTGATTTCGAGGGTTTCACCAATGACTGCACTGCAGTGCCCGGATGACCTTTTAAATAAAGTCAATTAAAAAATTGCACTGCACATTTCTTTACGTAATTAAACACATGTTGCAATCGTAATTCCTCGTATATTTAACTCGAAAATTGACTAAAATAGTAGTTATTATAAAAACCAACATTAAAAACTCACATGTTCAATCCCATACGGCCGAAATAACTAATTATTTTCAGTTTTGGAGAACAAATAAAAGTTAAAAAGATAAAATTTATTATCTCACGAGTTTACAGTCCAATATTATACAATAGATATTTCTTTTGTTTTTCCAACAACACAAAAAAAATAAAGAAAATTTATATTTTTTTAACCAATGCCGTAAAAACCCCTCTGGCATCATTTTTTTCATCTACAGGCAACGACGGCGCTTTGTAGAAATACTCATCAAACTCCAAAATCTCAAAACCAGCGGCCAGCATCGCTTTTTTCGCCTTATCGGGGGTCATGCTTGCTGCTGGGAGTAATTTATCCCCGACTTTATACACGGAACACCCGTTTGTACTGGTAAATACGATACAACCGCCCGGACGAATCAAAAGCGCGAGATTTCGCCACGCTTTCGTGTAATCGTTGTAATCCGGAAAACAGTCCAAACAGTAGCTCGAAGACACGATATCGAACTGTCGGATCGGTTGAGGACTCAAAGGGTTGTCTGCCAAGATGTCACAGGGCAATACCTCCTTTACATGTCGACGAACTCGATCTTCTAAGTACTTGATGTCACTTAAAGAGTAAATATCGCGATAAATAATCTGCTTTGAAAAAAATTCGATTTTTACTTTTTTCCTTCAAGAATCGCCACGTAGTCGAACATTTTTGACAAATCCAAAGCGTCCGGGTCGTTTTTCAGCCATTTTTCGACTAGGTCAAGATTGTTTTCAACCAAATCACCCAGATATATCTCCTCGACGTATCCACTTCCGGTTGGGGCAGAGCGAAAATCAGGCCCGCAACCGACTTCCAACATGGTTTTGCCATGCAATTTGCCTGGAAAACGTGTTTGAAACGTGAAAAATTGAGTGAAATAGAAGTAAAAAGATTAAAAAAACCTTGTTTGAAGAGTTGATGATGATAATCTTCCACTATCCATTTGTATTCGAAGTCATCTCCGATTACATACCTCTCTGCGAAGGCTCGTCCATCGAAATTTTCTTTGTAGATTTTGGTTATGTCAGACATATTGTTGCTGTAAAAATTCGTGGAATGAGTTTTAATTTAGTGTGATCGACAGCTTATGTTATCAGTTGATGCACTACTTTGAGTCTTACGATTGTTTTTATCTATTTTATCTATTATAAGTTAAAAACAAAGTATAGAAAGTATTGATTAGATAAAATAAAGAGTCTGCATTTATCTTCTATTTATTGAATTTTTTGATTGACATTTTTTCGTATCGATACGAGAAATGTTTACATTTGAATTTTCCGCTTAAAACGTTTTTACAATTTGCCATCAGATGGCGTAATCCTCCTATCAACCTCTAAGCACTAAATTTCCTTATAATTTTTTAACCAAAGTCGTAAAATTTCCCTTGGAATTATTACTCGCATCTACAGTCAATCGAGCTTCGTTGAAATATTCGTGAAACTCCAAAATCTTAAAACCCGCCGCATCTATTGCATTTTTCGCCTTCTCCGCTGTGACGTCAGCCGCCGGGAAAATTTTCTCCCCTACTTTATACGAAGAACTCCCGATGGAACTGATGAGCACAACCGAGCCACCGGTACGAGTCAAACGTGCCAGATTTTTCCAAGCCTTCAGATAATCCTCGTAATCCGGAAAACAATCCAAACAGTAACTCGAAGTGACCACATCGAACTGTCGCATCGGTCGAGGACTCAAAGGGTTGTCCGCCAAGATGTCACAGGGCAAAACTTCCTTCACAGATCTACGAACTCGATCTTTTAGATACATGGTGTCACTTAAAAAATGTAAAAATCAAGATTAAAAAAATGTTTGGTCGAAAAAACACTCAATTTTTACTTTTTTCTTTCCAGTTTCGCGACATAATCGAATATTTTGGATAAATCCAAAGCATCTGGGTCGTTTTTCAACCATTTTTCGAGAAGGAGACGATTGTTTTCAACCAAATCGCCGAGATATATTTCATCGATGTGTCCACTGCAGGATAGAGCAGAACGCATCGATGGCCCGCAACCGACCTCAAACAAGGTTTTGCCGCGCAATTTTCCTGAAAAATTTATTAGAAACGTGAAAAATTGAGGGAATTGTCGTAAAAATTAGAAAAATTAGAAAATAGAAGTAAAAACTTGAAAAAATGTGAAAATGGTCGTAAAAACGTGAGAAAATAAGAAAATGGTCGTAAAAACGTGAGAAAATAAGAAAATAGTCGGTAAAAACGTGAAAAATTGAGGGAATTGTCGTAAAAACGTGAAAAATTGAGGGAATTATTGTAAAATGGTAAAAAATTGTGGAAATTATCGTAAAAATTTGAAAAATGAGAAAATAGTCGTAAAAATTTGAAAAAAATGAGAAAATGGTTGTAAAAACGTGAAAAAATGAGGGAGTTGTCGTAAAAACCTTGTTTTAAGAGCCAGTGATAGAAATCTTCGACTAGCCACTTAAATTCGTAATCATCTCCAGTCACATAAGACTCTGCAAACGCTTGACCATCAAAATTCGCTTTGTAGACTTCACTGATGCCCGCCATCGTCGTAGGAACAGAAAATGACAAATTTTGATTTGTGTAAAGTGGGACAGTTTATATAATTTCATATTAAGCTAGGGTAACTGACCGTTATCAATTATACTTATCAGTACTGTATTATCAAAAAATTAATGTCTTAAGATGTGTTGAAATCAAAGTACAAAAATAGAAAAAAATTATTTTGAAAGAAATAAAATATTTAAAAAATATTTAAATTTTTATTTAAATTTCATCACAAAATTTAAACTTTTTTTTCACGAATTTCATGACTTCAACACTCGCTTCAACATTTAAATTTCCCGTTTAGGAAACTTCCACAATCCACCACCAGCGGGCGTCGTGGGAATCTCGCGTTTTATCGACGAAAACGAAATTTTCCGGCTGCAAGAAACGGAAGAGGTTCGTTGTCGTCTTACACAAGTGACTCATACGAACCAAACCCTGCCGGCTCAGCATTGTACTTGAATTCAAACGGATTACACTGCTACTGCATCGTTTACGGGGAAAAACATTCAGGTAAAACGTCCCTCCAGACCCTGATCAGTTGTCACTCGAAAATAACACTTCGACTCGCACGACCCGAGCTAAATTCACTCGTAAACTTAAGCCTATTTTTCTTTTCATTTTAATTAGCACACCGGAAAATCCCATGTGACTGTAAAAACCACAAGACAGATGAAATGGCAGGTAAAAAAATCAACGCAAAGCCTCGTGACATCAAAAAATAAAAATCAAAATGTAAAAATCAAAAAAAAAATGAATGAATGTAAAAATGACAGATCCGTCTGTGAAAATGGAATTTTCAGATAAGATTAGACTTTATGAATCGAATCGTAGTTAAAAATGTTTAGGTTAATGTCAAAATTGAATTTCTTATCGATCGAAGAGTGCATTGTAAATAACCAGGTGTCGTTTACGAATTTAATTAATTTAAAAAAAAAATGTCGTAATTTTTATATAATGCATGAAAAGGAACTAAAATTCACGATTTTTCCACAGGAAGAGAGAAACCGAGGCCTGGCAAGTTTACTATAACCGATAACCCGGAACCAACTGCTGTGTAAGTATGAAATAAATTAATTTTTTTGAATTTTAAACTGAAAAACTCGTAATTTTTACTCAGGTCACCACCGCGTGATTTGGATAAACGCACCACAATCACATTAGAAGATAAAACCGAGATTGATGTCGAGGCAGATGATCTGGAAACCTTGTGCGTCTTGGGTCGTGGCGCTTATGGAGTCGTCGAGAAAGTGCGACATCGTAAAACAAACACGATAATGGCCGTCAAAGTGCGAATTTTTTTTTTTTGTTATGAAAGAAAAAAAAAATTTTGTTTACTTTATGTATTTATTTTTGTTTTATTTATTTTTTTGTTTGTAGAGAATTACCGTGACGGTGAACACGCGTGAGCAGAAACAACTTTTGATGGATTTGGACGTGTCGATGAGAACTAGCGATTGTGTTTACACGGTTTTGTTTTACGGCGCTTTGTTCCGTGAAGGCGACGTGTGGATTTGCATGGAGGTGATGGATACGTCGCTAGATAAATTCTACACCACTGCATTTAAGCATGGGTACACAATACCTGAAGATATTTTAGGAAAAATTGCGAATGCTGTGAGGGATTTTGACGAGTTTATTGATTTTTTTTTGTTGATTTATTAATTTGTTTTTTTTTTCTTTCTATTTTTAGGTAGTTAATGCTTTACATTATTTACAATCGAGATTGCAAGTCATTCATCGCGATGTCAAACCTTCAAACATTCTCATCAATCGTCAAGGGCAAGTTAAAATATGCGATTTTGGAATTAGTGGATGTTTGGTTGATTCCGTCGCTAAAACCGTTGAAGCTGGATGCAGACCTTATATGGCGGTAAATGAAAAATTTGAATTTTTTAAATTTATTTTTGTGAAAAATTTGAATTTTTTTAATTTATTTTTGTGAAAAATTTGAATTTTTTGTTTTTTTTTATGTAAAAATAATGAAAATTAATTTTTTAGCCGGAAAGAATCGATCCGGACAAGAACCAAACGGGTTATGATATACGTTCCGACGTTTGGAGTCTAGGAATTACAATGGTAAGAACGATAAGGTCGATAAAGAACATTTTATTAATTGATATCGATTTTTAGATCGAATTAGCAACCGGCGTGTTTCCTTACGAATCATGGCGCACTCCTTTCGAGCAACTGAAACAAGTTGTCACGGACGATCCACCACGACTTCCTCCGAACGAATTTTCCACTGAGTTTGAGGATTTCATCGTTCAGTGGTCACTAAACAACCAAAAAAAATTCAAAATATCATAAAATATCAATTTAATTAATTATTTTTATAATTTTTAATTTTCTAGTTTGAAAAAAGACTACAAACAAAGACCTAACTATGTACAACTACTCGAACATCCATTTATTGTGACACACAGGGATAAAAACACCGACGTGGCTGGTTTTGTTGGAAAGATTCTCGATTTGATGGATATTAACGAGCAAGATGCGGCTTAGGATAATTAAAGGTTCGACCAGTGCTTTGGAAATTGAAAATCGTGTGAAATAATTAATAGAAATGAATGAAAAAAAAAGAAAAAAAAGTGTATGAACTGATCAAATTATTTTATAGTCAACATTTTCAGGTAAAAAGTTATTTTATTATCTCATTGTGGTGTGTGGCGTTATGATAAAATTCCACTATAAAGTTAATATGATAAAGACAATTTATATACAAAGTGTTTCATCAAAAAAGTGCACAAATCGAATTATGTAATAGAGAAAATGAAATATTTTAGGATTCTTTATAAAAAAATAATCGATTTCTAATCCCAATCCATCACGAAATCACGGTTGTGATTTTATTATAATAATAATAACGATAATAATAAAATTGTATGTAAATAATGCGTTAATAACTTTACACATTCATTCAAAACTGGCCCCAGTGGTACTGTAACACTGAAAAAAAAATTTTGTGAATGTCGAAACAGAAGAATGAAATACTTTCGGATTATTTTTAATACCGACACACCAATAACAAAATTACATAAAATAATAATGCTTAAAAACCAAAATTTCTTTCAAAATTGACGCCGATGGTATTTATCGGGATCGAAATACGAAGTCACGACCATTCGATTCGCAAATTTACGCCCGGTGAGATTTTGCTGCGCTTTTTGACAGTCGATCACAGAATTAAATTCAACAAAAACTTTTCCCATCCCGGGAACATCGCCATTCTCGACCGGTCGTGGAATTTCCAAGCTTTGAACCACTCCGTATTTACCACATTCCTCACGTATGTCTTCCAAAATATCTAAATAAATAAAGAAAATAATTAAATTTGCCATTTTCAGACATGAAAAATCAAAAAACTCAAATCATACCCTCATATTCGTCGTCTTCCAGCAATTCCTCGGGTGTAACCATGTTCATTAGACACAAAACTTCAGTTGCAGGACCTGCACCGGAAAATAAATTCAATCCAGGCACTTGAATTTGGACAGGAAGTTGTGTCTGACAAGAAAAAATAAAGGTCAGTGGGTTAAAACTTGAAAGTAAGTAAATAAATAAATCAACGATAAATTACATTTACTTGATGATTTTTCGCACCGACACTTGCACGTTGTACTATTAACTTTTTATCACCCAATTGCATTCCATTAAGCCCGGCAATGGCCTAAATAAACAGAAAAATAAAATCATGACGTAAACACGTCAATTTTTCCTTATTTTTAATTTTTTAAAATTTATTTTACCTGATCCGTGATCAATATATCCTGATATTCACAAAAAGCGTATCCTTTCGACAACCCTGTCGCACTATCTTTTACTAAATTAAATGCACGCAACTGTCCAAATGACATGAGAAGTTCCTTCACCTAAAAAAAAATAACAAAAAATTCATTTAATTCACAAAAAAAATAAAAAAAAAAATTTTCGAAAAATAAAATTTTTAAGACCAACTTAAAATTAAATCAAACGTCAAAAACCCTGGTTTGAAAATAAAATTAAAGCCTGTCACCTACCTGTAACGTGGAATACCATAATTACGTTGAGGTTTGACGAGTACTAGGTCACTTTTTAATGTTTTAACCCCAATTTTTGGATTTTTTAAAATTTTATTTACTAATTTAAGTTAATTTTTCCTATTAAAAGCTGGTCACAGTAACAAAACCCATTGAACTTGCCTTTTAAGTCCATGCACACATGTTGCGCATTTTGTCAGGGTAGAAAAGCGAGTAGGTTGGGGATTAGCACCCGTGAAACCTTCGCTACGAATTGAAACGGGGGAGAAGTAAAACAGAGATGAGTATCAATTGATTTTCTTTCAACATAAAATGTTGATATTTTTAAATATTTCAAATTAAAAAAATTTGCCCTGGAAATAAATTTTTTAAAACTTTTTTCTGGCTTCACACCTATAAAAAAGCTGGAAAAAAATTTCTGCCAATTTTGAAAGGAAAAAATGAAAAAAATGAAAAAGGAATAAAATCCGCCCTGAAATTTAAAAAACAAAAAACAAAATGGCGATTACATCGCGCTTTTTGTGTGTGGACAAACCCTAAAATAACCTACAAAAAAATACCTGAAAGAAATACCTGGAAAAAAGATTCCTGTTGTAGAGACCATCCGAGTCTGACTAAACCTTAAAAAACCCTTTTTTTTTGTTTTTCCCTGTAAAAACTCGCCCATCTTTACCTGATCCTCGTTCAAGCAATTGGGTAAACCTCCTATGAAGATTTTATGAGGCGAATCTTGAACCATGGTCGAAACGACACCTGAAAATTCACAAAAAACTTTAAATAATACCGGAATTCTGTCGAAAAATTTGAATTTTATAAACCTAAACCTGGTAATCCGCTCATAGTCACACTGAACGAATCCGTCATTCCGGGCATCGGTTGATAATCGTGTGGACGACGGATTTTTAAACTCTGTCCTTTGAAATTTATCCCGTCAAACGCCATCGCTTGTGACGTTTCGTCGATCGAACGAAACTAAAAAAAAAAATTTTGTTGTTTTTGTTGTTTTTTTGAGTTAAAAAATTCAAATTTCACTCGAAATTTAGATACTCACCTCTAAAAATGCGAAATTTTTGTCCAAATTGATCTGACAGGCCAAAATAGGGTTTCCCAAAGCTTGAGCCAAACCGGCGACGTGCATTTGTTGGTTGAAAAAATCCATCATTTCCTCTTCGGTCACTCCAAAAGGAATATTTCCAACGTATAAACGACGAGCTTGTCTCGTTATCGTACTGCCAACGACCGGTACGGCAGCTTGAGGATTTGGGTCGATCAAAGGCGCTGGGATTTGACCTGCAGCTGTCGAAAAACAAATGGAATAAATTTTAGTGAATTAAATTTAAACTCGAAAATTTTCTTTTCTCGTACATTGCATTGCTTTGTATTGAATCGGGGTTATGTGTTCGAATCCTGCGGGTGGTAAATCCCAGTAACGTGATGGTTTTCGTCGTCGTGATGTTTTCTTTTCCTTTTCTTTCGATTGACTCCTGAAACTGACAATTTTGTTTACATCAGAAAAAAATTTTTTTTTTGTTATTGAATTTTTTTGAAGCTTACTTTCTTGTTTTTCGCTCTTTTTCCCTCGATCGTGACCGGGTTTTTCGTCTGCGTCGATCTCTGTCCCGGCTTCGGGTCCTGCTTCGACGCCGTTCACGTTTACGTTCTCTATCCCGGCCATAACCTGCGGGAAATTGAATTTGTCATTTTAAAATTGATGAAACATTTAAATCAGCGACTCACCGTCTCTGTCTTCACCCATTTTCGAGTTTCTTTTGTGTATAAGCACGATTATATCGACGCAAAACGTATTATATACGTATTCTTTTTAACAATCTCTCATTTCGTTCTTTCCTCTTCCTCCTCCAGATCCAGACGTAGATAATCGATAAGCAGCCAAAAATCGCCACCAGGGGTTTCTTTTAGGAGTTTTTGTTGAATCTTGCGCGATTCTTGAATCTTCTGCGGCAATTATTTGATTTTCTTTGCTCACTAAGACAGGTAAATGAATTAAACTAACGAAACAAGTGCAGTGAGATCATAAAAACATCATAAAACTTTGAAAAATACCCAAATATGGGATTAAAAAGAAAAAAAGATTAATTTTGAAAATCTCTGCTCATGATCATGCATTAACTTGTGAAAAGATACTAGAAAATCACATTACGACACAAAATTTAGTTTAAAGTGAAAATTTTACAAAACTAAAGCAGAAACGTTCTGCAATTAGAATTTTCGCAGCTATACCGTGGAAATTCGTGATTGGTAGCCATTTTAAGCGGGAATTACGTTTTCGTTTTTGTGCATTTCGTGAGTCGTGATAAAAGTACAAAGTCAAATGTTTATTATTTATTTTTTCAGAGGACGGAGGAAGAGAAAACGAAGCGCCTTCGGGCGGTAAAGTTTGAAAGCAAAGCAGACTACAAACGCGAGTACATTTTTTTTAAAACTTTGATTTGAAAAATTGATTTTTGGCGCGAAACTACAGGATGTAACGACACGAGCAAAACTATTCAAACACGTGCGCACGTATTCATTTATTTTATTTTATTTTATATCCTCCACAAAAGAATGTTTTGATCAAAATTTGTAAGTTAAATTAAATGCCATTTAGTCGGTTTTTTGTTCGAAATCCACTTCTGGCCAATGTACTTGCGTACGGAACTCTGTTCGCTGCAGGAGAAGTGAGTCAACAGACGTTGACAAGAGCCAATATCATCAAAAAGTCGACTTCGGACGTGAGAACTTCGAAACCGCAACATTACGACTACAAAGCGATCGCCAGATATTTCGTGGTGGGCACGTTTCTCGTCGCACCCGGCTATCATTACTGGTATCGATGGCTTGACAGACGTTTCTTCGGCAAAAATACGAAGCATGTCGCAATTAAAATAACGCTCGACCAGATTGTGTTGGCGCCAACAATTTTGGTTACGTTTTTCACAAGTATGGCCCTTTTGGAAGGTCGAAAAAATATTTTGGAGGAATTAAAGGCGAAACTTCCGAAAACTTACGTGGTATTTTGTAGTTTTTAGGTGTTTTTTGTCTTTTTTTAAATTTTTTTTTGGAATTTTTAGGCGAATTGTTTGTTTTGGATCCCAGCGCAAACGTTGAATTTTGCGGTTTTACCTCCTGAGTACAGAGTCGTGTTTGTTGGTTGTTTTTCTTTTATATGGGTTAACGTTTTGCGTTACATGAAAGAAAATGTGAGTTCAGATTCAGAAGAAAAAAAATTTTTATTTAAATTTTTTTTTTCTTATAAAAAAAAATAGGTTTCCACGTAATTGGATATAAAAGCTAATGATTGACTCTACAAAAGTGACTGCTTTCTTCTTTTTTGTATTTATTTCTCTTTTAACCAATATTTTATTTATTTTTGTCGTGCTATTCATACAAAAATCAGTAATGTTTGTATCTCAATTATAAATCAACTGATATAACATTTCGTATATCGATTATTTTAATTCGTCAATATGGCGACACATACTTTTAGCAAATTCAGGATGAACCTGGAAGTGTCGTGTGTAACCGGGATGTCGACTCGCGAGTAACCTAGGTGTGAGGACGTCTCCAATAAATGTTATATTCTTTCATACCCGATGACAGACCCATTGAAAAAAAAAAACCGAGCTTTGGTCCCTTTTTTGCATGAGCGGATTCAGGAATTTTTCCAAGAGAGGGCGATTTTGGAAAATTTTCCGAAAGTTGGGGGAGGTACCTCAAATCTGAAAATTTCTGGCCCTAATTTTTAAAATCTCTGATCATCTGTACGATTATTGAAAAAATTTGAACGATTTTGTGATGATTTAGGAAGAGTTTTTTTGAGGATTTTAAATAATTTTGTGATGATTTTTTAGAAGATTTTGTGATTTTGTGAAGATTTTGAACGAATTTGTGAGGATTTGAAGGATTTTTTTGAAAGTTTAGAAGGATATTTTGAAGATTTTTGAATGATTTTTGAAAATTTTACAATTTTCTGAAGATTTTTGCTCGAGTG
>JAQFZO010000965.1:0-19054 GCA_034695885.1 Geophilus flavus | reverse complement strand
TGAAGTTAAGGAAGGAATCCAATATCAATGATTACAGCTTATTAATATCATCGTATATTAATAATATTCTCACTTAATATATGAAAAAAGTAGGATTTCAAGGAAAACTAATCAAAAGGAATTAGTTTTATAACTTTGCCTTTACCACCATTAATAATTAAACAAACTATTTGGTTGAAGAGACCAAAAGTTTGTTTAAACCAATCATTTGATCAGTATAAATGTGTCTTCACACAATGAACCAAACTTTATGGTTTGGGCAATCAAAATTTTATTTAGAGTAACCAAACTTTCAATTGTGGTCAACAGAAATATTTTTATGCATCAACACCTAACAAACCAAATTTTTTGGTTTGGGCAATCAAAATTATAGTTAAACTAATCAAACTTTCAATTATGGTCAACAAAATATTTTTATGCATTCACACACAACAAACCAAATTTTTGATGTTGAACACTCACCGGTCGGAGACACTTTTTATTCTGGATGGATTGGACGAGATATCAAAAGAAAATCGACTCGAATGTTTGAAAGTTTTATATCAAGAAAAATTCAGCGAAGTAACCGTAGTCGTATTCTGTAGAACGGGTTTATTCGCATTATCTGATGACGAGAAAAGAGAACTAAAAATCAGAAGAAACAACTTTCACGACAAGAGAATAATGATTTTGGGAATCACAAATATTGAGGACAAAGAAAAAGTCTTGAGCAAATATAACCCAGAATTATTGAGCTCGACGTTATCCAGCCTAAAAGAGTTAGCAAAGTTGGAATTGTTCAATTCCCCATTATTTCTTCTAATACTGGTTCTGATAGGCAGTGAAAACATTAATTCATCTTCAAACAAAACCGACATTTATAAGAAATTTTTCAATGCCATAATCAAGCATAACTGCAAACAACTGGATGAGAACTTTGATTTGTTCCAATTCGATTCTACTGTAAACCGTCAACAGGAGATGATTTATAGATTTGGAAAAGAATGTCTACGAAAAATAATCACATATAAAGTAAACTTTGAAGACGATAAATCAACCAAAGAATTTTATGATGCCGGGTTTCTAACAAAGCATAAAAACATCTCGACATTAATTACTCTTTCAAAAATATATTATCGACCATTTCATCTGTCCATAATGGAATTTGCTGCCGCAATTGCACTGTGGATTGACCTGAAAATTACTAAATCAAAATATGATTTTGACTGGATAGTGAGGCGCTTCTTTGATTCGGAAGGAACATCCCTCGTTCTGCCATTTGTTACAAGCTTATTGCAAGATGACTTGGACAGCTTACTCTCTCAAATTGGACGACACACACATCTTTTTACATTCGACTTCGAGTTACTGGTCAAACTCCTCCAGGATTGTAAAGTGACAACATTTGTCAAGAGCAAAAACCTAAAAGAATTCATCCCATCCAGACTGGATCTACGTTTCTTGGAATACGAAACATTCGCCAACACGTTTAAAGGTTTGATGCACTATGGAAGCGAGTGCGAGAAAATTGAAACGATTGGTTTCGACGAGAAAATCTCCCCAAAATTATTCCATCACGAAATTCCAACAAGTTTACGTATACAGATTAAATACAAACAAATATGCCTCACCGCCATTTCCAACGTGCCCTGCAACAAACGACAGTTCTTTTCGTATCCAGAATTGAAAAGTGAGGTGGACTTGAAGGAGTGTTTAATTTATCTTTCATCACCAAATATCATTTCTTGTGCACTTAAAATCAATAACTCTGAGGCTTCCAAACAATTATCAGACCTCTTCTCTGCAGAAACAGGATTCGGGACGATAAAGTTCCAGTATTTTGAGCTGAACCTCACCGATAAATTGGAAGTAGGATTAATTACGAAACTCATAAACAACAACCAGATCGAATTTCTTAAGTTACGACTCAACAATACTATGAATGTGAGTGCCATTTACGAAGCGGCAAGCCTGTCACCTTATTTAACGTCCATACACTTTATTAATGGATCTATTAATGTTATAAAACTGACAAAGAATTGCAAGAAAATATATGACTATATCGGATTAACCAACTGCACTTTGATTTGTGATTGTATTTGTGATAGTGATTGTAATTGTTATTGTTATCGTCATAGGCATTGGGATTATTGTCATTGTGATCGGGATTATTGTCATTGTGATCGGGATTATTGTCATTGTTATGTGATTTGTCGTTATTTGTCTGAACAACAGTTTTGTCGTTATTTGTCTGCTGACGATGGTCATGATGGTCATCATAATCGTCATGATCGCCGCGATCGTCATAATCGTCATAATCGTCACACAAAGCCTATATTTTTCAAAATTTTTCGTTCGTTTATTTTAAAATCTAATGATATTTTTTACGATGATGAGTATTTGTGTCTGGATATGAGAACTATGGATGAAATAGATTTGAAACTTTTATATGATGATAAGGGTGAGCCTAGAAGAGGTAGAACCCGCTTGGATCCTCGCGATCCAAGACGTGATTTTTCCGAGATCGGTATAAATGCGAAAAAACTACAAACCCTGCACCTGCAACATAAACAGGATTATAATCCAAAATTATGGGTTCTAAACTCCCCAATTAAGAAACTTATAATCCAATGCAATTACTTTGTGACGTGTAAGTTGCTTTATATTATAACTACTGCGGATTACAAAACAGAAAACCCTAATCTAAAAACAGTGGATGTAATTTATCGAGATTTTGATACTACGAATGACTTAGACGGGCTAGTGTTGTTAATTTCTTTCCTTGAAAACAAACGGTTTGATAGAATAAATTTAGTGGCTGAGGATTCAGAAAATTTTGATAAAATTGCAAATGTAAAATTATTTCTTAATTTAAATGTGACTCATTATTTCTATGGCTCGGAAGATGACGATGCTAAGGATTATAAAATTTGGTATAAAAATTTCTTATGTGGAGATAAAGATTATGCACTCACCAATGCATTTTGTATACAGAGAATAGAATGTGAATGAAGGGGTTGAATTATGGTTACAATAGATAGCAATGTGAACTGTTAGATAACTAGAGTTGTTAATATTATTATTATTGTATATTATTGTAAAATAATCTTGATTGTTGGAGCTTGATTGTTGGGATATATTTCAATCCGGGGTGGAGGGAAATTCAAATGCTGTAGTTAGTCCCGCACAAAATTATTTGCACTTGTTATTCAACTACCCACAATTTGGCCACAAATAAAGTAATCTTATACAACATTGACATTTGTAAGAGCAAATCATTAATGATTACACCTACTTTGTTTCCATGACACACTTTATCTAGCTCATGATTCCATGTAAACACCCTTCCACATTATCTATATATTTCTGATGTCTTGTCATATCCTGTTTGACCCCCTACCTTGTGTCAAATTTTTAATGTTCAATGCATTATGGGTAAACTCCAGAAAATTCTCTCACAGATTTATATCACATGCACTCTGACGTCACAAACTCGGAATTATCTTATTGTGCATATAAGCGCAACTGATTTATACAATATTTTTTTGAGGAGAAACTATATAGATAATGTGTGCCATGTGAACGTAGTAATTGATATGGATATCAGATTCATTCATCAGACCTAATTTTCCTTTCCCATCCACACACGCCACCTGGTATCAACCGACCAAACTTCAAACCACCAAACAACTAATTCCCATTTCTCCCAACAGATGTCACCACCAACTCAACTCACAAAACCCATCAACAAACCCAACAAAAACAAAAAACCAACCCAACTCACACCAGTTCACCTTCACCTTTCAACCTAACCTTTTCCCCTTTCCCATCCCACTTCCTTCCAACTTCCAACTTTAAAAAAAAAATTATCTCCATTTCCCCCACCCAAACCCCAACCCACAAAAAAAAACCAAAAACCTTCACTCAACCCAACCCCAGAGTCAAACCTCAAACTCTCTTCCGCATAACTCGATCTCCAATTGGCCGAACGACCCATTTTCAGCTTCGGCTGACCTCAGGGGGGTCAGGTCACGTGTCCCCGAGCAATAACAAAAACAAAAAGGAAAGGAAACAACACATGTCAATCATTTTCTCAAACACCAATTCTCAACCAGATACGGATCGGCCATTTTCTTTTATTTTCAAAAATCCACTTCCGGTTTCATTCATTTTTTCCTTAATTATTATCATCCACTTATCGGACGCTGGTTAGAGTATTTAAAAAAAAAAATTTTTTTCCACCTTTCGGCCCCTGGCGGATTTTTCTGTTTTTATATTTTTTGGTTTTTCTTTTCTACGAATTGGTTTTTCTCGTTATTGAGTTATTTATCAGTTCAATGTCCGTTAATAGATTGTCCTGTTTCCCCTCTGGACACAGATTGAGGATTTGTTTAGTGGTTTGGTTTGGTTGGTGATGTTGGGAACTGGGAGTTTTAAAAACGGCCATTCGTGACCCTGACCGTCACTGACCTTTTGCGTCCTCGCCGAATTTCACCTTGGGAAGTCTTGGGAGTTTGGAATTGCTGGCATCTATAATAAAGAAAAGAAAATTAGGGGAAATTGCTTCAGGTTCTCTTCGTCGTCTCCTTCTTGTGAGGATTTTTTTTGGGTTGTGGGTTTTTTGGTGCGGGATTTGGGGTTTGATATTTGAATTTGGGTGTTTAATAATGACATTGGAGTGAACAGAAGGACTGACATTCAACAATGCGAGTATATGGTGTTTAATAAAGAAATCTCAGTGTTGATTAGTGATATTGGTATGTTTAACAATCCAATCTCATTGTTTTATGCTATAATTGTTGAAAACATGAACAATAAAATTAGTTTACAACAATGAAATTGGATGCAACAGTAAGGATGAGTTTTCAACCTTGAGATGAAGTGTTTAACAATGAACATTTTGTATTAACTATAAGTTTTCAGTGATTAACAATACAATTTGAATGTTCAATAATAAGCACAGGCAAATTTCATTGTTAAACAACTGTTACAAGCGTTTTAACAATGGAATAGGTCTGTAAAACAATGAAGTGGTAAAATTCAACAATAGGATTAACAGTGGAAATATTTATAAAATAATATATATAAATAAAATACTACGTAGTAAATATAGTTAAGTCAAAACATTTTAATTTTTTGCTTGATAATGATCAAAATTTTGAGAATTTAGTCTTGATTTATTGCAGATTTTTTCTTTCACTAGATAAAAATCAACAGCTTAAAGCTCCATTGTGATAATAGCTTCATCAACTAACTGATTAAATTATAATTCAGACATAATTTACATGTAAACTGAAAAGTTTCACTACTTAAGATTAAGTCACTTATAATTCATTGACTTTTATTTAACTTAATTAAAATCACTCACTTTTAATTGGAAATATCTTAATTAGATCTAGTTAGCCTGCAATTACTGTAGGTCCAAATTTTAAATTATAAATGTACAATATTTATTATAGTCCACTAGTTTTAATTGTTTTCCATAAATTTCCAACTTTTCACTTTTCATTTTACTATAGTTTTTTGACCAACAGTTCTAAGGATCAAAATTTGATAAAATTTAATTTCCATAGATTTTCAATAATTTTCAAGTTTTCACTCTTTTTTGAAATTTATTTTCTAATATTATTTGCTTTGTATAATGTAAGGTTAATTGTGGACAGAAATTTAATTAAACTCACAATTTTCATCACTTTTCAAAAATTTTCCACATTTTCATTTCCTCAAAAATTCCACATCTAAGAAGCTTAATCAACTCATAATTTATTTTCAATTAATGTTTCAATTACAATATTTTCCACACAATTTTCATTTTCCATTCATCAGTTTTCAAAAAGAATTTTATACTCTACAGCATTTTTTCCACATAATTTTCAACTTATTCATCATTTTTCCATAAATTTTCCACAAAATATTCATCCTATTTTCCACAGAACTTTCAACTTTCCATAAATTCGATAGAATTCATCATTTTTCCAATTTTCAACATTTTTATCACAACATTATCAACTTTCAATCTCTTCCCATAAATTTTCCAGAGTTTTCAACTTTTCATCTTAATCCCATAAACTGTCCTCAAATTTTCAAAATCTCAAAATTTTTCAAAAAAAATATTACTCTCCAGCATTTTTCCTCAAAATTTTCAACTTTCCATCATATTTTCAACAAAACTTTCAATTCAACTTTCTATCAACTTTCCACAAATTTCAAACACACCCCAAATTCCACCCCACCCAAAAACCCAACTCTCAACTTTCCACAAATCCCCAACTCACACCCTAAATCCCAACCAACCAAACCCCAAAACTCTCAACTTTCCATCATTTTCCACATAAACATCCAACTTTCCATCATTTTCCACATAAACATTCAACTTTCCATCATTTTCCACATAAAAACCCCCAAATTCCACTCCAAAAATCCCACCCAAAACATTTAACTTTCATTTTCCGCAAATTTCCAACTCAAACCCCAAATTCCAAAAACTCCCAACTTTCCATCAACTTTCCACAAATCCACCCAAACCTCCTCCAACTTTCCATTCCCAACTCCACATCCAAATCCTTCAAACCCATTTCCACCATTCAAAAAAAAAAAAAAAAAAAAAACCAAACCAAAAAAAATCAAGTCACCGGTCACCAGGTTCAATTTATTACAAATTTTTCCCACCTGGAAACCAATTCACCTAGAGAACAACAGAGGTAAACCCGATCCAGGGTGCAAAACCAACAAACAACATACTCCATTAGTTTTCCACATCCTAACAAACAAAGACCTTGACCGTGACCACTCGAAGGTGAACGCCCGACAAAAATGAAAAAATATAAAACATCCGGAATGCGGAACCAGTTTGTCGGAACCTGTTCGTGGGGACGCTCCCAAGAAGATACCCAAAAGGACACGCGAGAGATGACGTCATCGGGACGACCTACAGTCGATTTTTCATCGTTTTTTTCCAGTGTCATGGGGTCGAGGTGAAGGTTTTTGCGTGTGCGCATGCGCAATCGGGTTACATCCTCTTGTGAGTGAGGTTGGGCCTCCTACTCAGTTGGCCTTGAACCGGACCTAAACAACCCAGTAACTCAGATATGGGACCGATCGATGATTATGACAATATAAAAAATGGATTTTTTGGTCTGGTTGCGTCATGTTGTGTCGAAACGATTGTTCGAGACGAGTTAATTGCGTTGGTTTATTGTTGTTTTCTGGGTTTTGGGGGTATGAGAGGTGAGATGTGTTGGTTTGGATGGAGAAGGGAAGTGTTGTTGGGAAGTGTTTGGGGAAGTTGATTGTTTTGGGAATTGGGTTTTTGGGCGTTGATTATTGTGATAATTAAAATTTTGGGTGTTGATTGTTGTAGAAAATAAAATTTTTGGGTGTTGATTGTTGTTGAAAATAAAATTTTGGGGAATTGATTGTTGTGAAAATAAAATTTTTTGGGAGTTGATTGTTGTGAAAATTACATTTTTTGTGGAGTTGATTGTTGTAAAAATTAAATTTTTGGGATTGATTGTTGTATCGGGGTGTTTATTGTTGTTTTGAAGTGATTGTTGAGTTAAGATGTTGATTGTTTCAGAAATTGAGTTTTGTGTTGTTTGTTGTAAAAATTGAATTTTGATAAGATTGTTGTGAAAGTTATGATTTTGAGGGTTTGTTATTGTTATGTTTGAGTGTTTTGGTGTGTTGTGATGTGTTGGAAAGTTGTGGTATTGTTGGATAAAGTTTTGTATTTTGTCCTAATCAAAATTCATTCTTGGATTTATCAATACAATTAATAAATTGTTAAGTTTTATTGTTAGCATTAAAAAACTTTATTATTAAACTCACTTACACTATTATTTAAATTTATTCAACAATAAAAACATTCATTTATTTTAACAATAACTCAAGACAATTCCAACTGAATTACAATAATCAACAATTAAAATTCCACTTTTTGATTTAAATTCCATTATTTAACAATGAAATTCTGTTACTTAACAATGAACTTTATTTTTCAACAATAAAACTCAGACCACTATACAACCATTTCCTCAACTTCAGCACAAAAACCAAACCCCAACCCAAAAAAACCAATTCAAACACCTGAAACACCAAGTGTCAATACTCCCAAATCAATTTTAAATTTTCAATCTCCAATTCAATTATCCACCACATCATTACAACTTCAAACCTGTTTAAAATACTAACCTTTCTCTCTCTAGACTCTAATCATCATCAACAACCCTTAAGCCTTCAATTCCTCATTTCATCTCACCACAAAAACAAAAAAATTAAAATATCAAAACAAAAACAAAATCAAAACCAAAAATAACCAAAACGAAAAACCCAACCAAAAGGACAACCTTGAACCCAACAAAAGGCAAAAGGGCCACCAATCTACCATTAAGCACAGCATAGCCAGCAAAGGGCAACTTCCTCATTGCCCTCAGGCCAAATTCATGAAATCTTGATGAAATAACTGTAATTTCTCTTCTTTCTTCCAATTTCCCTCTTTAAAAAAAAAACACAAAGAAATAATTATCTCAGCCATCTTTTATTTCACTTTTTTAAGCCTATTTTATGGAAATAACTAATCCATGACGACTTTGTGAGCGAAAAATTGCCCTTTCACAGGTAGCCAAGTATGAAATTGATAATTAGGGAGTGTTTTCAGTATCTTTATCACAGTCTGAGAAAAGATTTCCAAGTCTGATGTTGGTATTTTGGGTTTTTTTTTGTAGTATTTCAAGAGCAAGTATGGTAGCAGGAAGTGAAATGGGCCTAACTGTTGGGTTTGGATTTTTATTTGATGATTCATTTGAATTGAATATGAAATGTGATGAATTATGAATTGAGTTTGTTGGGTATGCAGATGGAGATTTGTGTGTGAGGAAATGATGGGTGGGCTGGGATGTGGATACTGGGCTTCACTGCATTGCTTGGGTATGGAAGAGTGGTTTTTTTGGGTTTTTTGGGGCTTGGATTGTTAAATTGGTGTTTTGGGGCTTAGATTGTTGAATTTTTTCTTTTGGGGTTGATTTATGAATTTTTTTTAAATTTTGGGCTGGTATTGTTGAACTATTGTTAGGGCATAAATTGTTGAAATATTGGGCTCAGATTCCCAGGAAACAATGAATTAATGTTGCTAAAATGTTGCTAAAATGTTTATTTCTGACTGAGTTTAAAATCCTAACGTTTAAACCACATAAGATTGTTACTATTCTAAATAACATTGCAGAGTACTGTTATGACAACATTATCTCAAAACTACCTTTTAACAAGAATTGATACACTAGAGTTAAACATTGTGACAACATTTATTCAATTTAATTTTACAACTGTCAATTACTGACAACATTCAAACATTCCTACAACCTTCAGAAACATTATTCCAATGTTTCCTTGTTTCTTGGGTTGTTGAATTTTTTGTTTTTGTGATTGATTTGTTGAACTTTATTATATTTAAGCTTAGATTGTTGAATTATTTTGTTTGTGGGAATGCATGATGCATTGCTGAATTTTTGGACTTGTTTTGTTAAATTTTGGGATTGTATTGTTGAATCTTTGGCTTTGGATTGTTGAATTATTTTGTTCATGAGAATGCATGATGCACTGCTGAATTGTTTGGCTTGTATTGTTGAATCTTTGGGTTTAGATTGTTGAATTATTGTTCTATGAGCATGAATTGTTGATATTTTTGTTTTTGAGCCTGTATTGTTAAATTTTTGAGCTTAGATTGTTGAACTGCTGTTTTTTTAAGGGCTTTATTGATTATTGTTCATACAGCGCTGAACAAAAATGTCATTTCTTCTTTGTTTGTTTTATTATCAATAAAGTTTACGAGTGATCATAGCAGTTTCCTTCCGTCTTTTGATGCCCTATGCCCTTAATGTCTGATAAGTTGACTGTCCTAGCTGGTGCCATTGAGCTTACACAGCTTATGATAAGTTGGATCGACTGGTCCCTGTTCAAAGAAAACAGTAGTGGACAACTCAAGGAAGTGCCATGCATGTCCATCAGCCGGAAACTGCAAAGAGCAGGCAAAATTAAGGAGTAAACCAATCCTCAAGTGCCTTGCAATCATCTGCATCATCATCATCATTAATTTAATCACCGTTTAAGTCATATCAGACACACTTATAATCTTAAGCCAGACAGACAATTCTTTCTGCTGCTGAATCAATACAGAAACACATTGTAACAGTGGAACAATTGATGCATTCCTCTCATTGTTCCTATACACACCTTTGGGTTCAAACTATACCAAAATTCAACCCTTCCATACAGTTAAGATTGGCATTTAAACCCACTTGACCCCAACTTAGGGTCAGTTTCTCAGCATTTGACACCTTTTGACACCTGAATATTGCTATCTTATTGAATATCTTCAACTGACAGTGTTTACACCTTTAATCCCTTAAATTGTGTTACAGGCACAAACCTGTAAAATCCTTTTAAAGAGTTTTGTACCACATTACTTTGACTAACTTTTCAAACTGTGTAAAAACCAGTCTTCAAAAAAGTTGCAGAATGTAGGGAAATAAAATTTTATTTTCTGTATAATTCTGTTCCAACTGATTTCTTCTATTTTTGGAATATATCCATAAAAAAGTCAGTTAACCTAGGGTAAAATGCTAATTCCAGTCATCTAATTCCATGCTTCATGCTTCACTCAACAATTCACCTAAAATAATTCACCATATAAATTCCCCCATAAACTTCACCTTGATAAACCTTCAACAAAACCTTCAAAAAAAAACCCTGGAGAAACCAGAAAACTTCAAAAATTCATCAAATTATCCCCAAAATGTATAAAATCCTCTTCAATCTCATCAAAACTAACCTCAACCAGGGAAAATACAAAAAAAAAAAACAACAATGAGATTTTTTCCCTTTCCAAACTGTTCAAAAATGGAAAAAAAGAAAAAACTCACAATTTATATACAATTTAATCCTAATCTGGTAACTGAACTCCCATTAAACCTTAATGACTTTTTAATAATCCTTTGGGAAAGAGTTAAAAGGAAATAAAACTCACTTTAATTAATTTCAAGCAGTTCTATTTTTAATTTTTTATTGAAATCATCACAAAAAAAAACAAATCTATTAATTATAAATTGTAATAAAGCCATTGATAAGTCATCATAAATTTATAAACAGTTAAATAGATTTCATCATATATTTTGTGATTACAACAGTCAACGCCGTGATATCCGGACATTATTCGATCCACCAAAATCCGTCTAGATTCCACAGAATTGACTGTGAACCAGTATGGAAATACATAGCCATTACAAGAACCAAAGTCAAATTTCAAGTGAAATTCCATGACAGTTGTTATAAGAATTTATTTTGTGATTATAACAGTCAACGCTGTAAAATCCGGACATTATTCGATCCACCAAAATCCGTCCGGATTTCACAGAATTGATTGTATAGATTTAATGTAAGAACCAGTATGAAAATACATAGCCATTGCAAGAACCAAAGTTAAATTTTAAGTGAAATTCCATGACAGTTGTTATAAAAATTTATTTTGTGATTATAACAGGCAACGCTGTGATGTCCGGACATTATTCGACTCACCAAAACCTGTCCGGATTTCATAGCGTTTACTGTATACAGCCATTACAAGAACCAAAGTCAAATTTCAAGTGAAATTCCATGACAGTTGTTGAAAGAATTGTTTCAATCAATTATAAAGTGATTTTTTCCAGTCTATTCATTTTTTTACTTCCATGCCATCAATGAGGCCTTACTTCCTTTGTTTCAGAGGTGATATTGTATCACCTAGTGCCCTCAACAATTGGTGTGTGAAGATATTGGAATAATAAAATTAATAATGGACAAATGAATTGTTTTTGAGTGTTGATAAGAAAGTTTTCTTTGTTTGTTGGGTGTTTGATGAATGATGACAATTGTTGTGGGTGTTGTGTGAGGTGTTGTGGGTGTTGAGTTTTTGGGATATGTTTCTTCCTCATTCCTTAGTTTTGGTGATCGAATTTGTAAATGTTTTCTGTCGAGAGTTTTGTGTGGTGAGTAGTGTCGACCTCAAAAAGTTCACTGTGTTTCTTGGCTGCAGGTATGGCGGAACCGGAAGTAGGTCGCTAAAGGTCAAGGTTCATCTTTTTACTCCAGACGTGACCTTAAGAGAATTCTCATTGATGAAAAAATTTTGTCGTTTGCATTTTTGATGACTGCTAGGTTGGATGTTTGGAATTCTTGTAATCATTTTTTTTTCTCTAGCTTTTCTGTTTGCTTTGTTGTGTTGTTGGGGGTTGTTTGTTTAAGAAGGTGGGGTTGTGTGGGTGAGTGATTTTTGTGGTCTTGGGGATTATTTTCATCCATCATTGTTATTATGGTTAATTTTGTTGTTTTGTTGAATGAATTGTTTGTTTCTGAGTGATTTTGTTGTGTTATATTGTTGAATGTGTAATGTGTTGTGATTTTTTGGTGGTTTGGGTGTCTGGGTGTCTGGATTGATCCAAAATAAAGAGAAATTGGAAAGTTGGACCTTAACAAAATTATTTATTTATTAAAAAGTGAGTCTAAATCTCATAAAAATCTAATTAAAGCTCAAAAGTCACTTCTAAATATCATAAAAATCTCAATAAAAGTCTAAAAATCACCTTAAATCTCAATTGTAGACCTTAAAAACGATTTCGAACACCCCTAAAAACATCCCAAACACCTCTAACAAACCCCAAAAAACCCAAACCAAAAACTCACCCCCATGAGTCCCAAAAACACCTCAAAGAGTCAAAACCAACATCAAACACCTCTCAACCTCACCTATCACAACACAACACAAAAACAAAAAATCCAACCCTCAACTGACCTCAACCCCAACCCCACAACCCCACAACCCCATTTAACCTTAAACTTTCAAACCCCAAGACCAAAACCCCAACAAAAAAATTCTCCCCCCAAAAAAAATCCCAAAAAAATTTCTCCAACAAAATTCAAAGAAAGCAAAAAAAAAAGGAACAAGATATCAAAAACCCTGAATATTCATCACCCATGCAAAAAAAACCCATGAAAAATCATTTCCTATTGGCCTACTGTCTACAAACCACAATCCAAACTTATAGGTCAAACATCCCGCATTCACCAACACCAAAAACTCACCCACAACACAAACCAACCACTCCAAACACTCGACTGACGTCATCAAACAAACCCCGCCTCCAACCTCTCAAAACATATAAATCCCAACACAATCCACAAAGCCCACATTGCCTCAACAACAAACATCCAGTGCGCCCGGTTCTCGGATTTTTTACATTTTTTTATACCCAACAAAAACATCAACAGGTAAAAAAAAACAATCAACCAAAAAACCAAAAAAAAAAAAAAAAAAAAAAAATTTGGCAACCAAAAAACCAAAAAAACCAAAAAAAAAAAAAAAAATTCGAACCAAAAAAAAATTTCTATCTAGAAACGAAGAAACCACCAAGAAAACAACAAATATGATTTACCGTGCGATCATCGGGCTTGTATTCCTATCTCTAACATCGACGGCATCAGTGCAGAAGCGCGCCGACGAGAAGTACGGAGGAGCCGGCACAGCGCCCGTCGCCCCGCCGTCCTACAGTCCCATCCCGGCGGCACCGTCCTACGCGGGATCACCGTCGGTCGCCGCTCCCAGCTACTCGCCGGGAACTTCGGGAGCCGACAACGGCAATTTGTACTACTATTACTACCCAGTCCAGCCCAACACTGGAGGCGGCGGCTACCAGTACCCGAACCAGTACCCGGTCCAACCCACCACCAGCAACCCATTATTCGACTTTTTAGGCTTTGGAAACATCGATTTCAACTCGCTCATCATCCCACTTTTGCTGCTCGGCGGTGTTTTGTTACTCCTGCCGGCGATTTTGGGCTGCGATTTGCAGAGTGCCGTGTGCACGATCCCGCTGCCCACGACCGTTTTTGGACGTAGGAAGAGGGAGATTGATGGCCATGATGGACCGGTCACGCTTCAGGAGAATGTCAATCGCGCTTTTGATCTTTATTTGACCGCCATGGAGGGAGACCTGTGTTTCAAGAGAATCGCCTGCGAGCTTGGCGGTATGGTTGGTGAAGTCAAGGGAAAAGGCGCCTTCTTTGGGTGAGTTTTGGAAGTGATTTTTGAATTTCGCGGGTTTTTTATTGATGATTTTTTTTTGTTTTTTCAGTCTTATGGACTCGGTTGTACCCGATCACATGCGTGATAGCATGAAGGCCTTCCAAACAGGTGCGATTAATGATAAAAACACATGCGCAGTGTATAAATGTGGATCCAAACGTTGGAAGGCGGAATGATGATGAGAAGCAAAAATGGCGGAGTTTTTGACGAACTTTTCATTATTTTTTTCTTCATTTCCCGACTTTTTCGACTTTTTCGACCCGAAAAAACGATTCCTTATAATTTATTTCCCTTTCTTTCACCCATTTCCAACTATTTAAACGAATTTTTCTTGAAAAAATCAAAAAAACCCAAAAATATTTTTATTTTCTGCCAGTAGGCGTCACTATTTTCCCAAAAAATCCCAAATTCTTTATTTCCTTTAATTTAATTTAATTTAATCAGTGTATACTTTGATGTATTTAAATTGGGGGAATTTTTCATACTTAACAACACCTTTTAAAATGTATATTTATTTATTATTATTATAATTATTATTATTATTATTCATTTCCTCTGTGTGTTTTTTCTCAAAAATCTTCAATTGGGAGTGTGTTGTGAAGTGTATAGTTATTTTTTTAAATTTTTTGAATTTTTTTTACCCCAAAAATTTGCAGGTTTTTAATAATTTTAATAATTTAAGAATTTTTTTTAATAGTTTTTATAAGTTAAATGATTGAATAAATAAATGAAAAATACAGTTTGTTCTTATAAGTTCCTTGAATGGAAATTTTAAAGCTCAAATAAAGTTCAAATTGTGTTGTAAATACTCGTTTTGTGTTTTTAATTTGTTTTTTTAAACACTCTTGGATCTTTAAAGTTGCTTTAAAGATGTTTAGAGTTCAATAAAACTGAGTGAATGTTTGACATTGACATTGAGGAAATAAAAAGGAATGAAAGTTCAGGAAGTTTCTCGTTTGGGGTGTGTGAGGTTTGCGAGTATCCCAGAATGCCTTGGAGGAAAACAAGTGAACACAGGTTTGTGCTTGGGTGCGCAGCGACAGCTGGTGGAGGTTTTTGGAATTTTTTTGATAGATGTGATGGAAATCCGTGATCATCTCTGGTAAAAAGGATAGAAATGAGTGTTTTTGATGTTTTTAAGGATGTTTGGGGTGATTAAAGTTGAATTTCAGGTTTTTTTTGATGTTTTTCGTCATGAAATTTGAAATTTTTGTGAAAAAATGTTAAAAATGGAATAAAATGAAAGATTTTTCTTTTTTTTAAATTTTGGCTTAAAAATGATTAAAAAATCGAAAAGTTTAAGGATTTTTGGGTTAAAATCGTTGTAAATTAGATTTTTCGGTACAAATCTATAAAAAAAATTTTTTATTTTTTTATTTAATGTTTTTTGTTGCGGGGAATTTCTCGTTGATGAGTAAAAATGTTTAAATTCCATTGTTGAAGTTCGTTTAATTTTTAAATAAATCGTATTTTCTATACATTTCACCACCTTCATCTATTCATCACTCACAGAAAGGACTCAACTCGCTATTTAGCATCGTAACTCATCCGTAACCACTTAAACCGTTAACCACCGTAAATATTTTACTGCTACACGCAATTCACTTATCCAAAATGACTTTATAGTCATCCATGACGGATTTAAAACATTTTTATCACTCGCACTGCAACATAAATCCATAAAAAGCACTCGACAACGCTCCATATCAAGGCCAACCATAACAAAGCAACAAAACAAACCACAGCCCACCTGGTACACCTAACTGAACCCAAAACATTAATCCCGCATATAAAAAACCAAAAAACGTTTTTAAAAACCAGAAATCCTCAAAAAAAGTAAAAAACCAACGAAAAAATTCAATTTTAATATAAATTTTTTTTTAAAAAATCGCCAAATCAAGGCCAAAACTATAACAAAACCACAGCCCACTAGTTAATACTGCCACCCAAACACAAAAAACTCGACCCAACACTTCAAAAACCTGAAAAAACGCAAATATCACCAAAAAAACACCAAAACCCTGAAAAACTGTCAAAAACTGTCAAAAAATATCAAAAACCCAAAAAGACGTCAAAACTCAAAAAACTGCCAAATACCTTTAAATAATTGTCAAAACACCTCAGATAACAGCAAATCACCACCAAAAAACCGTCAAAAACCCCTGAAAACCCGTCAAAAACCCTCAAAAAACTGTCAAATACCTTCAAAAAATTGTCAAAACACATCAGAAACCCCAAATGACCACCAAAACCGTCAAAAACCCGTCGAAAACCCTCAAAACCACTCAAAATCCCCATTTCCTCCTTCAAAAACACCAAAAAAACCCAATAAAAACCCACGGGAAGGTTACATCCGGGCATTCAGCACTCACTCCCAAATCCCATCCCACCTCACCTTTGTTCCCGAATTAGAAACCCGGAACTGCGGAAAACGGGCGTGCGCAAAACAAAACCACAAACATGTCAAGGTGAGAGGTCAAGCAAGGAGAAAAAAAACCCTCAAACCCTCAACCCCTCATTCCATTACCCTCATCAATTCACCCCAGGTGTTCATGACCCCCCATAAATTGCTGGGGGATTAAACTAATTGGGGTCAACGCATTTCACCGAATTTTTTCTCTCGCTCATCCCTCCCTCGTTCCTTTATTCATCATTTTCGGGCGCCGCGCCGCTGCGGGACTATGATGATGATGATGATGTCGTCATCATGAGAAAAATGGAGGTTATTGTTATGAATGAAGATTAATCGCTGAGGTCAAGGACCTACTCGACTCGGTCACGGCCGCTCGGTTTTACACGAAGGTGGAAGTGAATTTCACTTTATAATTATACGGTTTTGGTTACGGTAATTAGAGAAATTTGTTTTTCCAAAACTTTTATTTCGTCTGGAGGATTAAAAATGAAAGTCTGGGAGTTTGTTTGAAAGTAAAACTGAGAAGATTTTGTGTTTTTTTTGGTTTTTTATGTATAAAATAAATAATTTTGGTGATTTTGGTGATTTTTAATGCATAAAATAAATAATTTTGGGGATTTTGGTGATTTTTAATGCATAAAATAAATAATTTTGGTGAATTTTTACATTTTCAAAGCATAAAATAAATAATTTTGGTGATATTTTACATTTTCAAAGCATAAAATAAATTTTGGTGATTTTTAATGCATAAAATATATAATTTTGGTGGTTTTGGTGATTTTTAATGCATAAAATAAATAACTTCTGAGTTTTTTTCGAGTTAATGCGTCATTGTGTTTAGTTATGAGTTTTTTCTAAGGTTAATTCGGTATTTTAACGGCAGGATTATGCAGGAAGTTATTTGTTTTGAATGTTTTTCATGGAAATTTGGGGGTGGGTTGGGTGGAATGGTGGATTGTGGGTGATTTGAGGTTAGGGTGAGAGGGTTTTAGGGTTTATATTGTTTTCTGCAGGTCTACAGGTAGGGTGAATGGGTAATGTCACTATTGTGACTAATGTTGTTTGTGGGTAATCCCACTTTTGGTGATTTGAGAGATTAGCCTTGATTTTATGGTTAAATTAAGGTTAAGTACATGATGAGAGTCTGAGTAGGGGTTGACATTGATTGGGTGGTTAAAATAGATGGGAAATTGGCATTCCAATGGTGGAGATGGGTATACAATGTTGTAGAGTAGGGGGTTAAGGTAGGGTGAGTGAGATTTGGATGGACTAACTGCGAAAATGAGGGTTGAGTTTACACAAATGTAGTTAAACTGAGTGGAAAATGGTTTTTAAGTGATGGATTACATGTTTTGGGAGGGTTGTAAGGGTTTAAAAGGGTTGAAGTAAGATACAATGGGAGTAACAGTGAAAATAAGTCTAAATTATACTTAAAAGTCCAGAAATGCTTAAGTTTAAAAAGGGATCAAGTAAGATGCAATTAGTTAACAGTCAAAATGATAAATTACCTGCAACACACTTGTCTAAACTAAAACTATAATAACCTTAATCCTAAATGCACTCAACAACT
The DNA here is from genome assembly GCA_034695885.1 of Geophilus flavus. Classification (NCBI taxonomy): domain Eukaryota; kingdom Metazoa; phylum Arthropoda; class Chilopoda; order Geophilomorpha; family Geophilidae; genus Geophilus; species Geophilus flavus. The sequence goes on along the minus strand of JAQFZO010000965.1, from coordinate 982 downwards.
TACCTCACAAAATTACTATGTATAGTTTAACCTCTTTAAATAATGTACTCACTCAAAATCAAACCAGTTTTTATAACCATTCATGAAAAATATCAAGAACAATCTAAATTTACATGAAATTTAACTAAAAACTAAGCTCAATCCATCATTCAATCCTACAATTTCAATCACAAAACAGTTGCAACTAACCCATAAAGTCCCTGGTCACTGGTCATAAGAAACATTTTTCCAGGATTCCCCTCTGTTCTGCTAATTATAAAATTTTATTACATAGGGCAATCTCTTATATGACTCCATTTACGACAAAGAACGAATAATTTGCTGATTACTTTATGACACAAGCACGACTTAAAATAGCTTACAACAACAATCCAAGCTAAGATGTAACGACATTGTGAGTCACAAAGATGGAATCCACAAATTTTCCAATTGTCGTTATTCTGACGATTTGAACTTACCGCCATTTATTTTACATTTAAGGACGTTGGAATTTGTATTTTGTAATGTGATTTATTATTTACAAATCTTATAAATTCATCAGATAATAAATTACTCAAATTTGTATAGTGTCAGAATTAATAATTGACGATTTATTCAGTAAAATATACAAGAAAACTTGCATGCTGATCTTCATTGCCGCTTACCGTATATACATATACTGTTCATGGGGCATAAAATTATTTTCAAAGGGATTAGTTCCATCGTGATTTTTTGCGATCGGATTTAAATACTTCGAACACAAAATATTTCGAAATTTTAATATTCCCAGAGAAACATTTGAACTGCACTCCAAAAACTGTTTTGTTGACATAGGACCAACAAAGAGTTTTAATGTAGAAAACTCATTTTTTAGTTGTATCAAACTATAATTTTGTACACTCTACTTTATATGGTATACATACTGGTAATTTCATTATTTTACGCTGTTGGTCGGTATTTAACTCATATTTTGCTTGACTCAACCAAACAGTTTTTAGAATGT